>JASEVX010000001.1:257637724-257682664 GCA_031761405.1 Serripes groenlandicus | reverse complement strand
TCGCTACCGACTGAGCAAAAAAATGTTTAACAGGATAGTTATGTAATAAGATTCTTTGAAGGTTTTTACATTACACCAATATGGTTGAGTATAAGGCTATTGTTATTCATTACAATCTCTGATTTTTTGCAAGATGAAAGCAATCCTAAATTATAATATTAGTAAGAAGACAGCCTTATATCCATTTTCTCTGTTTTTCTTGAATTATAACCGAAATGTATACTTAAAACTGAAATACGAGTATAATTATGGCGGAATAGCGCGGAATAGCGCGGAACCACGATCCAAACCCGTACATGCGACGCTGGGTCGCATATTTTTGCGTTGATTTTATCATTGCCTTTGATATTTTGCCAGTCGCCTGCTTTAATCAAAGTACTGAAAGTACTGCTGGAAGGTGATTTTAGAGTGATGTCAGCCAGGTGCAGATGGGATAATGAATTGTATGCAAGGTGTGAACAGATCATGGCTAGGATATATGGATAGGAACAAACGAGAGCAAATATGTTGGAACATAAATGAATGAAAAAATTTAAGTCTTTAAAACTTCTTTATTTTGCTGCAGTTTCGGAATAGGTAAAATTGTATTAAAAGAATAAATCAAACAAATATAATAAAAAACACAAACACTTGTTGTTTAGTTTATACGGTTATACTATATCATTTCGGAAGAACGCCTTCATCAGTAGAATACAATAAAAAAGAAAGAATAAAAACTTCAAAGTTGTTGACAGCTGGACATTATATTATATTCACAATAGTTAGCAAACACTGTCAAGAAGTGAGGAAGTATTGCATACATACAATTCATTTAGAAATTGCATTGAAACAAAATATATTTTTGGTAAAAAATATAGAGAGAAATATTTGTAAAAAATATAGAAAGCATTTTTTCATATTTAGACAGAAATGTACAGGAAAGAATAACATTCAGTCATATCCGTCAATAGCTATTGCTATCTTTCTATGCGTCTGTATAAGGACAAAGATATATAGATAGATATTCTTTATTTCTTCCAAATTTGAAGAGCAAGTACATTTCATATTAAACATTACACAAGTGAGAACATAAATATATAGTTAAAACATTGTAACAATAGGAGAACTTGCTCGTCATAAAAAAAAAATCTATGATAGCCACTGTCTTTCAAATTTGCTTTTCACAAGTGAACAAATGCTATGAATGAACGTATACAAGTGATATGAATGAAAATATGAAAACATGAATTAATTTTACATTTGCAACAATGTTCGATAAACTGTGTCTGAATGAGGATACAACGTAGAACGTAATGTTTTCTCCTTGCATGAAAGCTTAATTAAGTATAGGTGTGCCCTCAATTTAAATCAATTCTCACATAACAAGAACATTAAGAAAGTGTTGTAAAATCTAAATAATATCATGACATCTCACGATGATCAGATTTTTATAGAAATAATTTTATTTGATGTGTATTACGCGTCAAGCGTGGATTCAAACACTTCCAAATATTTTACAATTTAAAACAATTAGATATTCGGATAAAATCTGATTGAATGAAACGAATTGTTAAAAAAAAACCACCCAATGCATATTAAAACCAAAGGCTTCTTTTCCCACAACATTTTGTTTCAAGAGCTACAATATCTAAAGAGGCAACACGTTAGAGTGCTTATCCAGTATGCATGAGTTCAATTTTACTATACCAATTCAGGAAAAGTGATTTCCACATCTTTCAACTTTCTCCCGGTAAATCAGTCGGTAGCGACGCGGGCTGTCAATCCAGCAGTTGTAAGTTCGAATCGAAGCTCGGCCATCATTCTTTCTGTCATTGTGACAAGCGTCATTCATCTTTCACCAATGGGCTAACAGTCTATTTGGAAAAGAAGCCAGTTGCTTGGAAAGAATGTTGTGTGGATTACTTGTGAGAGAAAGCCAGACAACACATGAATAGGTGAACTGGCCGCCATGATATGACTGAACCATTGTTGAAAACGGCGTTAAAGCCTAATCAATCAATCCTTTTTATATAATCATTCTGTAATTTACCATTTAGAATGCCCCCCTAATCCCCTTATACATATTTAGTCGAGTAGTCGTTCGGGATACACACCATTCGTGAATTACCAGATAACTAACACTTCTCCCTAGCACTATTGACAACATTGTGACAAAACATAAGAAATTTATCCCAGGACTCCAAATGCAGCAGACGATTCTGAAAATATCTGAGAAGGATTTTTTCCTTTTTCCCCACAACGTTTCAATTAGTAAATATATATATATACATATAATATATATATAACTGATGTAAAAACCTATAAATGAATATACTAGAGGAAATATAAAGAATATAACTGAAAGTCGTAATTAAGGATAGATTAGCATATTTTGGGGAAACTACCTTACGACACGGTATGTCCTCGAATTGACCTAGTTCGTGTAATGTATATCTGATCCGGTGTATCGGTGTTGTTCACAAAAGCGTGGCGCGTAAGAATATACAGGTAACAATGTTTACCGCAGAAAGATGTGTATTTGGAAAATCAAAATCAATTTTAATTTTCAAAGCCACAAAAACATGAATTATTTGAAAATTTAATTGTCCAAACCAGTTTCTACATCAAACTGATTGTACATGAAAACACTTTAAGTATGAATTTACATTGATTTTTGCGAACTATATTGACTAGCGTATGTATGAAGAGATCATATAGTTTATAGAGAGGATGTGTGTTATAGGGCATATTCCATTAAGGTCAGTGTGCAATCCCATAGGAAGAAGATTATTACATAATAATCACCTTCCAAAAACGACATGAGACAGAAACTACATTACGTTATCAACACTGAGAGAATAAACTTTGTTGAAAACATTGCGGAAAAAAAGAACTTACTAATACTTAACAACTACTCCTCTTAATCCAAAGATGTTTACAAAAGTCGGCTGCTGCAGGTTGACGTTATTATCGCCCGCCATTGATTGATATCACATTAACCCTTTCCCTCATAAAGACGCTTTCTGACGCCTCTGCAGCAGACGCCTTCTTGAAAACATAGTGTAAAAGAAGAAATTGCTCAAAACGAGCAATTTCGCTTTTTTACACAATGTTTTCCACTTTTAGTCATAGGTTATCCATTCAATTATAGAGATTTTCTATTTTTTACAAAATATGTTCAAAGTCGTCTGCTTCAGAATTGTTGTATGAGGGAAAGGGTTAACACACTTAAAGTTAAATAAAGACGTTCTGCACAGTTAACGTTTAAATATAGCACGATTAACTTGTTATTTGTACGTTTTATTAACATTAAAGAAATGTGACCTTTTTATTGCGCAAAAAACCGTGACTTTTTATTGCCCGCTGGTATAAGGATTCATTGAATACAAACGTCCTTCAACTTGGTAAATATGAGCCGTCCCGCGAGAAAACCAACACCAGCGTAAAGCATCGATCCTGATCAGCCTAATCATGCCGCACAGTCTAACCCGGACAGACACTTTTCGCGTTTTGTGCATTTTCTGTTTCAGGAAGAATTTCTTTATAGATTTATGCTCCCGGGACGGAATATGTCGGCCCGAATTAGCCTGCGCGGACTGTCCATAATGTTGGTTTTCTCACGGAACGGCTCATATTAATCCTTTACCTGCTTTATTTGTGTTATTGGTTCTATCACTCTTGATTTCTGGTCTGCTATTATCTATCGCCGTTATAATTATCCCTTAACCTACAAACATTGTCCTATTGGTTTGATCACCTGTGTTATCTGGCATGTTATTATCTTTCTGTTGTTGTTGTTTGTTAGTATAGTGCTTTCCTTGGTAATTTACCTGTATTGGTTCATGTATCCTTGGTCATTTACCTGTACTGGTTCATGTATCCTTGGTAATTTACCTGTACTGGTTCATGTATCCTTGGTCATTTACCTGTATTGGTTCATGTTTCCTTGGTCATTTACCTGTACTAGTTCATGTATCCTTGGCCATTTACCTGCACTGGTTAGTGTATCCTTGGTCATTTACCTGTACTGGTTCATGTATCCTTGGTCATTTACCTGTACTGGTTCATATATCCTTGGTCATTTACCTGTACTAGTTCATGTATCCTTGGCCATTTACCTGCACTGGTTCATGTATCCTTGGTCATTTACCTGCACTGGTTCATGTATCCTTGGTCATTTACCTGTACTGGTTCATGTATCCTTGGCCATTTACCTGCACTGGTTCATGTATCCTTGGTCATTTACCTGTACTGGTTCATGTATCCTTGGCCATTTACCTGCACTGGTTCATGTATCCTTGGTCATTTACCTGCACTGGTTCATGTATCCTTGGTCATTTACCTGTACTGGTTCATGTATCCTTGGTCATTTACCTGTACTGGTTCATGTATCCTTGGCCATTTACCTGCACTGGTTCATGTATCCTTGGTCATTTACCTGCACTGGTTCATGTATCCTTGGTCATTTACCTGTACTGGTTCATGTATCCTTGGTCATTTACCTGCACTGGTTCATGTATCCTTGGTCATTTACCTGTACTGGTTCATGTATCCTTGGTCATTTACCTGTACTGGTTCATGTATCCTTGGTCATTTACCTGTACTGGTTCATGTATCCTTGGTCATTTACCTGTACTGGTTCATGTATCCTGACAACAGCGAGTCAGACGTAATGTTAAATCCCACAACCCTGAGCGCAAAGGAGGGAAAGCCTTTACTTTCATTTTTATAGAATATGGTATAAGCCGGTTGGGATCGAACCCGCGATCTTCCGCACCCGAGACGGACGCTCTACCAGTACACTGTCAAGATGGTCGTCTATCTGTTTTAAGTGGCCCCCGATATATCGCTGGAATTCTGCATTGACTACGTCATCTCTGGTTATTGACAAGTTCTTAATAGTAAGTACCAATCCATTCTCACATACGACAAATCTACATTTAAGCTAAAACCTGGAAAATCTCTATAAATGAACGTAATGTTATTGAGTAGAGTTGGACATTGTGACAAAAGGAGAAATTGCACAACGTTTTTAAATATCGACTGCTGCAATTAGGTCAGAAAGAAAGCAATCACTATGCGGGAAAAGGTTTATAAATAAGTAACGAAGGATGCATACCACAGTCAGACTGCACGATTATAGTATACATAGCGCTTTAGGCATATTTTGTAATAAAGTCGCATACAGCAGGATAACGGTGATATGACGTTGTAACGAATGAAATATACCAATATCCTACACCCTGATCTTGTTAGCAAATGCTGTATAATCCTTTCCTACATATCGACGCTTTCTGACGCCACTGCAGCAGACGTCTATTGATAACACTGTAGCAAAAGGGAAAATAATCATAATGAGAAATTTCTCTTTTTGCAACAATATTTCCAACTCTATTCAATAATTTTGCTTTCACTTATAGCTAATTTTCAAATTTTTGCCTAAATGTTTTAAAAGTCGTCTGCTGCATATTAGTTGTGAAAGGGCTTAAGACGCAAAAAAACGTGATAAACAACACTGGATCTCTTGTTATAAATAGCCGTCACACGAAAAACGACCTACATAGGTTTGAAATTGATGCTTGTGAATACGGTCATATTGTAGAGTTTCATAGTCGGTCTTTGAGCATTCCGTTCTTCAGAGGCTTTCGGGACGCGCGTACGTGTGGATAGCGAACAGTACATATTCTTATCAGACTGTGCTAATGAATCAGGATCTTGATTGATCGTAACGTCATGATGGACTTTCTTTTTTGTCTCGTTCACAAAGTTTAATGTGCATATGTGCATGACAAGAAATTGCAATAAACAAATGCATAAATTGTGTTTTGTCGATAATTTATGAGCCGTATTAAGCTATTTGGGGTCTTAATGCATCTGTGAACAGAGCGGATTCAGGGGAGTATATGTATCCGTACAGCATGCATTCTCTGTATATATGTTAATAAGTCGTATATGCATCATTTGAATACAATAGTAGAGCTGTAGTCCCACCGGTTTTACGGGAATATGACTGTTTATGGTTGTATATGGTTGTATATGGCTGTATATGGCTGTATATGACTGTATATGACTGTATATGGCTGTATATGGTGATATATGGTGATAAATGACTGTACATGGCTGTATATGACTTTATATGGCTGCATATGGCTGTATATGGTGATATATGGTGATATATGACTGTACATGGCTGTATATGACTGTATATGGTTGTATATGGTTGTATATGGCTGTGTGTGGCTGTATATGGATGTACATGGCTGTATATGGTGATATATGGTGATATATGGCTGTATATGGCTGTATATGGCTGTATATGACTGTATATGGCTGTATATTGCTGTATATGGCTGTATATGACTGTACATGACTGTATATGGCTGTATATGGCTGTATATGGCTGTATATGTCTGTATATGGCTGTATATGGCTGTATATGGTTGTATATGGTGATATATGGCTGTATATGGCTGTATATGACTGGATATGACTGTACATGGCTGTATATAGTGATATATGGTGATATATGGCTGTATATGGCTGTACATGGTTGTATATGGTGACATATGGCTGTATATGGCTGTATATGGTTGTATATGGTTGTATATGGTGATATATGACTGTATATGGCTGTACATGGCTGTATATGGTGATACATGGTGATATATGGCTGTATATGGCTGTATATGGATGTATATGGCTGTATATGACTGTATATGGTTGTATATGGTGATATATAGCTGTATATGGCTGTATATGGTTGTATATGGTTGTATATGGCTGTATATGGCTGTATATGGTGATACATGACTGTATATGGCTGCAACAATATTTCCAACTCTATTCAATAATTTTGCTTTCACTTATAGCTAATTTTCAAATTTTTGCCTAAATGTTTTAAAAGTCGTTTGCTGCATATTAGTTGTGAAAGGGCTTAAGACGAAAAAAAAAAACGTGATAAACAACACTGGATCTCTTGTTATAAATAGCCGTCACACGAAAAACGACCTACATAGGTTTGAAATTGATGCTTGTGAATACGGTCATATTGTAGAGTTTCATAGTCGGTCTTTGAGCATTCCGTTCTTCAGAGGCTTTCGGGACGCGCGTACGTGTGGATAGCGAACAGTACATATTCTTATCAGACTGTGCTAATGAATCAGGATCTTGATTGATCGTAACGTCATAATGGACTTTCTTTTTTGTCTCGTTCACAAAGTTTAATGTGCATATGTGCATGACAAGAAATTGCAATAAACAAATGCGTAAATTGTGTTTTGTCGATAATTTATGAACCGTATTAAGCTATTTGGGGTCTTAATGCATCTGTGAACAGAGCGGATTCAGGGGAGTATATGTATCCGTACAGCATGCATTCTCTGTATATATGTTAATTAGTCGTATATGCATCATTTGAATACAATACTAGAGCTGTAGTCCCACCGGTTTTACGGGAATATGACTGTTTATGGTTGTATATGGTTGTATATGGCTGTATATGGCTGTATATGACTGTATATGACTGTATATGGCTGTATATGGTGATATATGGTGATATATGACTGTACATGGCTGTATATGACTGTATATGGCTGCATATGGCTGTATATGGTGATATATGGTGATATATGACTGTACATGGCTGTATATGACTGTATATGGTTGTATATGGTTGTATATGGCTGTGTGTGGCTGT
Organism: Serripes groenlandicus; assembly: GCA_031761405.1. Classification (NCBI taxonomy): domain Eukaryota; kingdom Metazoa; phylum Mollusca; class Bivalvia; order Cardiida; family Cardiidae; genus Serripes; species Serripes groenlandicus. Next base: position 257,674,989 of record JASEVX010000001.1, on the reverse strand, counting down.
ATATGGATGTACATGGCTGTATATGGTGATATATGGTGATGTATGGCTGTATATGGCTGTATATGGATGTATATGGCTGTATATTGCTGTATATGGCTGTATATGGCTGTATATGACTGTACATGACTGTATATGGCTGTATATGGATGTATATGGCTGTTTATGTCTGTATATGGCTGTATATGGCTGCATATGGCTGTATATGGCTGTATATGGCTGTATATGGCTGTATATAGTGATATATGGCTTTATATGGCTGTATATGGCTGTATATGACTGTATATGACTGTACATGGCTGTATATAGTGATATATGGTGATATATGGCTGTATATGGCTGTACATGGTTGTATATGGTGATATATGGCTGTATATGGCTGTATATGGTTGTATATGGCTGTATATGGTTGTATATGGTGATACATGACTGTATATGGCTGTACATGGCTGTATATGGTGATACATGGTGATATATGGCTGTATATGGCTGTATATGACTGTATATGGTTGTATATGGTGATATATGGCTGTATATGGCTGTATATGGTTGTATATGGTTGTATATGGCTGTATATGGCTGTATATGGTGATACATGACTGTATATGGCTGTACATGGCTGTACATGGTTTTACATGGCTGTACATGGCTATACATGGCTGTATATGGTGATACATGGTGATATATGGCTGTATATGGCTGTATATGGCTGTATATGACTGTATATGGTTGTATATGGTGATATATGGCTGTATGTGGTTGTATATGGCTGTATATGGTTGTATATTGTGATATATGGCTGTATATTGCTGTATATGGTTGTATATGGCTGTATATGATGATATATGGTGTTATATGGCTGTATATGACTGTATATGGCTGTATATGGCTGTATATGACTGTATATGGTTGTATATGGTGAAATATGGCTGTATATGACTGTATATGTCTGTACATGGCTGTATATGGTGATATATGGCTGTATATGGCTGTATATGGCTGTATATGGCTGTATATGACTGTATATGGTTGTATATGGCTGTATATGGCTATATATGGCTGTATACGGCTGTATATGGCTGTATATGACTGTATATGACTGTACATGGCTGTATATGGTGATATATGGTGATATATGGCTGTATATGGCTGTATATGGCTGTATATGAGTGTATTTGGTTGTATATGGCTGTATATGACTGTATATGGCTGTACATGGCTGTATATGGTGATATATGGTGATATATGGCTGTATATGACTGTATATGGTTGTATATGGTTGTATATGGCTGTGTATAGCTGTATACGGCTGTATATGGCTGTATATGACTGTTTATCACTGTTTATCACTGTTTATGGCTGTATATGATCCCGTGACGGAGCGTCATAAAGGTTCCAAATCGCAAGTTGGCTGTATATGACTGTATATGTCTGTACATGGCTGTATATGGTGATATATGGCTGTATATGGTGATATATGGCTGTATATGGCTGTATATGACTGTATATGGTTGTATATGGCTGTATATGGCTATATATGGCTGTATACGGCTGTATATGACTGTATATGACTGTATATGACTGTACATGGCTGTATATGGTGATATATGGTGATATATGGCTGTATATGGCTGTATATGAGTGTATATGGTTGTATATGGCTGTATATGACTGTATATGGCTGTACATGGCTGTATATGGTGATATATGGTGATATATGGCTGTATATGGCTGTCTATGGCTGTATATGACTGTATATGGTTGTATATGGATGTATATGGCTATATATGGCTGTATATGGCTGTGTATGGCTGTATATGGCTGTATATGGCTGTATATGGCTGTATATGACTGTACAAGGCTGTATATGGTTGTATATGGCTGTATATGACTGTATATGGTTGTATATGACTGTATATGGTTGTATATGGTTGTATATGGCTGTGTATGGCTGTATATGGCTGTATATGGCTGTATATGACTGTTTATCACTGTTTATCACTGTTTATGGCTGTATATGATCCCGTGACGGAGCGTCATAAAGGTCCCAAATCGCAAGTTACGGCTCGGATATAAAAATAAAGACACAGAGATCTATATTATTTTTTAAATTGTAGATTCATATTGTACAAAACGTAAAACAAGTATATATCTGGACAAAATTAACATTCCTTAAAAAATACAAACCGCTTTAGCTTGTATGTATTAATGCTGCTTATTATGCACATGGTGAAATAATAGTCAATGAAAACACGTGTACGATTAATCATAAAACTATATGAGTCGTTCCACGAGAATACCACCATTGTTGACTCAGCGTAAAGTATCGATCCGGATCAGCATAAGCATGCCGCGCAGGCTTACCCGGACAGACACGTTTCGCCTTCTGTGGATTTTCTGTTTCACGAATCATTACTCTATACCTCTACCCCACTGAGACGGAATGTGTCGGCCCGAATTAGCATGTGCGGACTGCGCAGGCTGATCTGAGTCGACACATTACGCAGAGTCCATAATGTTGGTGTTCACGTGGAACAACTCATATTTAATTGCACAAAGGTTATTGTCAGGTTTATTTTGTAAAGCAATACCCGCAGTTCAACAGGTAAAATAGAAATGTGAAATCTGTATGTGTAAATTAATATTTTTTTCGGATCATATTTCATCAGTGATACAAGTTAAATAATGTTAACAATGCGGATACCTTTGCGAAACTAATGGAAACACGACATTTGAGACGAGGAGAAGCAGGAAGGTATAACGCTACATCATATCAACTCAGGATCCCCAGAATCTAGCCACGCCCCTGGAAAACCAGTACCTTCGGGAAGGTGCGACCAATAAATACCCAAATAAGCTGATGGATTTGCCGCAATCCAAACAGGTTCTTCCCTGTTTGCCATCTAAAAGTGCAACCATCTTAATTTCATCGCTTTTTTTTGCTTTGCACTTGGGGGGGGGGGGGGGGGGGGGGGGGGGGGGGGGGGGGGGTTATTCAATTCAATAATGCGACGGCTGACCCGGCTTTATACTAGTGACACAGGCTTCACTAATTCGGTTGGAGTAGTCAAAGGGTTAAACACTATACTGATTACACTCGATAGTACCCATTAGCCAATTAATTCCCTCAGACGTTGCTCTAATCCCTGATTATTGACAAGCCATTACACATAAACGGCTAAAGGATTTGAAACTGGGTATCCCGAATTCGATCCCTTCTCGCAGAGCTCAATGTGGAGTGCAATAGGAGAAGGCCAATGTACTAGCCTAGTACTTTGAACAACGTATACGTACGCAATTTACGGACATGCACGTAGTTGACCGTAGTTCATTTCAAACGTAGTCTGCCGTAGTGTTACTACGGTCAACTAGATTGAAGTACGTTCGAAGTAGGTTCAGAATTGGCAAAAAGAGGAAATATAGAAAGTCTAAGTAGGTTGAACTACGTGTAAGTACGGTCAACTACATTCAACTACGAGCAAAGTGGCTAGGGTTAACTAGGGTATCACTACGTCTAACTACGAGTAACTACGTTACACTACGTATTAACTACGTCCTAAGTACGCGCAACTACGGTAAATTAGGGTCAACTGTGTTAAGCTACGGTAAAACGTTGTGGCTGGGCCTGCGCAGTACGGGTAAGCTACAGTCATTGTGCTTTTGGAAGTTGACGAGCCAACATTGCTTATTCTGCCATGCCGCCTAGGAAGAAACGATGTTATTTCTTATTAGTTGACCCTAGTTATCCGTACTATGAACATACTTCAAACGTAGTTCAACCCTAATAGATCCCTAGTTGACCTTAGTGATAACCGTAGTGTTGATGTGTTTTGGCAGGTACTACGGTCAACTACGGTACACACTACGGTTAAGTAGGGTCAATTACGGTTAACTAAGGTCAACTACGTTCAAACTACGGTCACAGTAGAGTCACAACATCGTACTTAACCGTAACCAATTTTTGAACATGTTGAACAATTATGTGCTTACTACGGGCAAATCATAAGTTCAAACTACGTTCATTACTACGTTGAACTACGGTTAGCTACGTGTAACTACGTTCAACTACGTTTAATACGTTCAACTACGACCAACTACAGTCATTCCCCACTACAGTCAACTACGTAAGATGTGACCACGGCTTAAAGTATCATTTAAAAGAACAATTACGCTCTCAATGGAGTCAAATATTGACCTGCACGAACGTTCAGTCCGATAATGATCTGCGTTATTTGCCAATGCAGTTTTAGGTCAAGCATTATGGCGAACGTAATTGCTGTTAAAGGTTTTGCATTACAGCGAACGTAAATAACGTGTTGTTTAAAGTCTCACATTACGACGAATGTAAATGTTGTTTAAAGTCTGACATTTTGGCGTACGTAAATGTTGTTTAAAGTCTTACATTACGACGAATGTAAATGCTGGCTGAAGTAATACATTTTGGCGTAGGCTACGTAAATATTGTTTAAAGTCTTACATAACGGCGAATGAATATGCTGTTTAAAATCTTAAATTACTGCGAATGTAAATGTTGTTTAAAATCTTAAATTACGGCGAATGTAAATGTTGTTTAAAGTCTTACATTACGGCGAATGTAAATGTTGTTTAAAATCTTAAATTACGGCGAATGTAAATGTTGTTTAAAATCTTACATTACGGCGAATGTAAATGTTGTTTAAAGTCTAACATTACGGCGAATGTAAATGTTGTTTAAAATCTAAAATTACGGCGAATGTAAATGTTGTTTAAAATCTTACATTCCGGCGAATGTAAATGTTTTTTAAAGTCTTACATTACGGCGAATGTAAATGTTGTTTAAAATCTTACATTACGGCGAATGTAAATGCTGTTTAAAGTCTTACATTGCGGCAAATGTAAATGTTGTTTAAAATCTTACATTCCGGCGAATGTAAATGTTTTTTAAAGTCTTACATTACGGCGAATGTAAATGTTGTTTAAAATCTTACATTACGGCGAATGAAAATGTTGTTTAAAATCTTACATTACGGCGAATGTAATGTTGTTTAAAATCTTACATTACGGCGAATATAAATGTTGTTTAAAATCTTACATTACGGCGAATGTAAATGCTGTTTAAAGTCTTACATTGCGGCGAATGTAAATGTTGTTTAAAATCTTACATTGCGGCGAATGTAAATGTTGTTTAAAATCTTACATTGCAGCGAATGTAAATGTTGTTTAAAATCTAACATAACGGCGAATGTAAATGTTGTTTAAAGTCTTACATTGCGGCGAATGTAAATGTTGTTTAAAATCTTACATTACGGCGAATGTAAATGTTGATTAAAGTCTTACATAATGGCGACTGTATAATTTGTTTAAAGTCTTACATGATGGCGACTATATAATTTGATTAAAGTCTTACATAACGGCGAATGTAAATGCTGTTTAAAATCTTACATTACGGCGAATGTAAATGTTGTTTAAAATCTTACATTACGGCGAATGTAAATGTTGTTTAAAATCTTACATTGCGGCGAATGAATATGCTGTTTAAAATCTTACATAGCAGCGTATGTAAATGTTGTTTAAAAATCTTACATTACGGCGAATGTAAATGCTGTTTAAAATCTTACCTAACGGCGAATGTAAATGCTGTTTAAAATCTTACATTACGACGAATGTAAATGCTGGCTGAAGTAATACATTTTGGCGTAGGCTACGTAAGTATTGTTTAAAGTCTTACATAACGGCGAATGAATATTCTGTTTAAAATCTTAAATTACGGCGAATGTAAATGTTGTTTAAAATCTTACATTACGGCGAATGTAAATGTTGTTTAAAGTCTTACATAACGGCGAAAGTAAACTTTGTTGTTTAAAGTCTTATATTACGGCGAATGTAAATGTTGTTTAAAGTCTTACATAACGGCGAAAGTAAATGTTGTTTAAAGTCTTACATTGCGGCGAATGTAAATGTTGATTAAAGTCTTACATAATGGCGACTGTATAATTTGTTTAAAGTCTTACATGATGGCGACTATATAATTTGATTAAAGTCTTACATAACGGCGAATGTAAATGCTGTTTAAAATCTTACATTGCGGCGAATGTAAATGTTGTTTAAAATCTTACATTACAGCGAATGTAAATGTTGTTTAAAGTCTTATATTACGGCGAATGTAAATGTTGTTTAACATCTTACATAACGGCGAATGTAAATGTTGTTTAAAATCTTACATAATGGCGACTGTATAATTTGGTTAAAGTCTTACATAATGGCGACTATATAATTTGTTTAAAGTCTTACATAATGGCGACTGTAAATGTTGTTTAACATCTTACATAACGGCGAATGTAAATGTTGTTTAAAATCTTACATAATGGCGACTGTATAATTTGGTTAAAGTCTTACATAATGGCGACTATATAATTTGTTTAAAGTCTTACATAATGGCGACTGTAAATTTTGTTTTAAGTCTTACATTAGGGCGACCGTTAAATATTAATGAAGGACTTGCATTTTTACTAACGTAAATGTTGTTTAAAGTTACCTATGGCAGGATAAAGCCGAACTTAAGGTCGTTTTAGTATGAACTCCTGTGTTTTCAAAAGCCGTCCTCTGTATATGGTCCAGAAAGCGTATGTATGTTGGATAGGGTCAATCTTATTGTTGTCGAACTGCTCAACCGTGACGAATTGAATTCCTCACATTGTGTAGTGACCCCCCACCCCCCATATTATCTTTGGCGCATGTCAGGGTGCCAGATTACTATATTTGCCTATTTATTAGTCGCCGGGCAGAAGCTCGCGACTTCTATTTTTAATAGCTTTTCTGAAATCACATGGGAGGGCGGCTTATTATTAGAAAGAAACAAATCTAGATGATTTGAACATATTACAACTGTGGTTGTTTACGAACACTAATAAATGACACATCTACAATGAAATAAATATTCCGATTTTTTAATGTTTGCAGTTTTTTTTTATTTCACTCGCATTTAAGTTTTTTGTCTTATTTACGAAGACAAAAGTGGTCCCTTCAAGACGTGAACCAACACCCCCTAATGCAGACTCTTATGTGTCATCATTGAGGTCAATTTCGGATTCTCCTTTTAATAGCAATTTTAACTTACTAAATGTTGTTTTCGTGTTCAAAGAGATGTCTTGATTTGTGTAGAATTCATTTAATAATGTTAATCCATGAATATCTAAAGTAGGAACTGTTTCTAAGCTAAATATAGACCCTATTCTGTTGTGTAGTTTCGTGACCTTTAACATCAATTTTCGCGCATGCGCATTTCGATATGAAAAAGCGAGTGATATTATTTTATTTTAGACAAGTACAAGACGAATGTTTGACGCAAAGCGTCAAAGAGAAGCCGCAATATTTCGTTGTACATGTAGAAATAAGAAAAAAAGAACATTTGTAAATCCACAAACAATAGAACAATTTAAACTGTAGACGGTAATGCTGATATATTTCTCCTTTTGAAGACTTTTGTTTACTTCAAATTACCTCCCTTTAAAGCAATACCAGGATATTTACCTTGTGATTCGAATAAGATTGACAAACATTGAAATTATATGAATGAATACTATTATTTAAATAAGTAACAACAGCAAAATTAAATTTAAGCCAAGATAAATGTGTACACATTTCGTTAATTTGTTATAGATACCCTAATGTATAGGTATGAATATAACATTTATAAGCAAATGTTTTCATTTCAACGTTCCTAATGTTTGAATAGACTAAGAAAAGTCAAGAATACATAAATAAATCAATGCAGTTTTCCGGCGACATTGATGCCTTGCATCAACTTTCTCTTGTGGATAAACATGAATAAGGAAATGAAATCATCGGTAAGAAGTCTGTAAGTTACACATCAATACCCGTCAACTGTATAACATTCATTATGGATAAACATGAATAAGAAATGAAATCATCGGTAAGAAGTCTGTAAGTTACACATCAATACCCGTCAACTGTATAACATTCATTATGGATAAACATGAATAAGAAATGAAATCATCGGTGAGAAGTCTGTAAGTTACACATCAATACCCGTCAACTGTATAACATTCATCATGGATAAACATGAATAAGAAATGAAATCATCGGTAAGAAGTCTGTAAGTTACACATCAATACCCGTCAACTGTATAACATTCATTATTAGTCGCCGGGCAGAAGCCCGCGACTTCTATTTTTAATAGGTTTTCGGAAATCACATGGGAGGGCGGCTTATTATTAGAAAGAAACAAATCTAGATGATTTGAACATATTACAATTGTGGTTGTTTACGAACACTAATAAATGACACATCTAAAATGAAATAAATATTCCGATTTTTTAATGTTTGCATTTTTTTTTATTTCACTCGCATTTAAGTTTTTTGTCTTATTTACGAAGACAAAAGTGGTCCCTTCAAGACGTGAACCAACACCCCCTAATGCAGACTCTTATGTGTCATCATTGAGGTCAATTTCGGATTCTCCTTTTAATAGCAATTTTAACTTACTAAATGTTGTTTTCATGTTCAAAGAGATGTCTTGATTTGTGTATAATTCATTTAATAATGTTAATCCATGGATATCTAAAGTAGGAACTGTTTCTAAGCTAAATATAGACCCTATTCTGTTGTGTAGTTTCGTGACCTTTAACATCGATTTTCGCGCATGCGCATTTCGATATGAAAAAGCGAGTGATATTATTTTATTTTAGACAAGTACAAGACGAATGTTTGACGCAAAGCGTCAAAGAGAAGCCGCAATATTTCGTTGTACATGTAGAAATAAGAAAAAAAGAACATTTTTAAATCCACAAACAATAGAACAATTTAAACTGTAGACGGTAATGCTGATATATTTCTGCTTTTAAAGACTTTTGTTTTCTTCAAATTACCTCCCTTTAAAGCAATACCAGGATATTTACCTTGTGATTCGAATAAGATTGACAAACATTGAAATTATATGAATGAATACTATTATTTAAATAAGTAACAACAGCAAAATTAAATTTAAGCCAAGATAAATGTGTACACATTTCGTTAATTTTTTATAGATACCCTAATGTATAGGTATGAATATAGAATTTATAAGCAAATGTTTTCATTTCAACGTTCCTAATGTTTGAATAGACTAAGGAAAGTCAATGTATAGGTATGAATATAGAATTTATAAGCAAATGTTTTCATTTCAACGTTCCTAATTTTCCGGCGACATTGATGCCTTGCATCAACTTTCTCTTGTCTCAATAGATAAAACATTAAAATGAAAGTAGAATACGGGGACACTCCTTAGAAACGCTATAAATATACGTAAGCTGGGAAACATCCCGCTCATCGCCTAATATTGCTCTAATTAATAGCCGAGCCCCGGTAGCTCAATCGGTAGCGACGTGTGCTGTCAATCTAGGGGTAGTGAGTTCGAACCCCAGCTCGGCCAACATTCTTTCCGTCGTTTAACAAAAGTCATTGTGACAAGCGTCATTCGTCTTCCACCAATGGGCTAACAATCTATGTGTTAACGCAGCCAGTTGCTTGGAAAGATTGTTGTATGTATTACTGTGAGAAAGCCAACATTATTGGAAACGTCGTTAAACCCCAATCAATCAATCAATCTAATTAACAGACTCGTGTTTTATCCGGTTATATCGTTGTCTTGTTTTGAAGGAGCTTATTACGAACAAGTATTCCTTTACCCACAATGTTTTCAAATCTGTCAAATATATGCTTCCATATATCAAGATGGTATCCATTCCTTTAGACATTTGCAAAGGGGCGAATTTAATCATATCAGGTAAAGGGCGACCGGGTATCTTCATACTCGAACAACTTTATGGGAAAGGTTTCAACGAAAGAATTTGTCTCAATGAATGAAAAAAATCTACCCCTTTTTATTATTACATATTAGCCAATCGCAGTTGAGGAGTTTTTACAAACAAAAAGAAAGACATCCGGGTTTGTAAATGCAGGACAGAAATAACGTAGATTTTAATGCTACAATCCTTATCAGTCTTTTTTTTTTTTAGTAAGAATCGTAACAAAAAAAAGGAATCAGATCATAAGAAATTAGTAGTACCTCCAGAAAAAACGAGCTTCACCCCTCATACGATAATTCTGCAGCAGACGAAGCATGTGCATCAGACGACTCTTGACAGCATTGTGACAAAAGGAGAAATTGCTCAAAACGAGCTATTTCTACTTTTGTCACAATGTTTGAACTCTGTTCAACAATTACACTTTTATGAATATAGATCAGTGCATATCTATATAAACCACGCAGTCTAATTGTGCTCGCCGCCAACTAGTCACAATGATTTCAAGACTTCTTAAGAACGGTATCCACTTCGATTCTATGTTTTTCCTTAGATATTTTCAAAATTATCTGTTGCAGAGCTGTTGTATGTGGGAAAGGGTTAAGCAAGCGACTTGGTAAACACATATTGTACCATTTGGATCGTAACGGACTTACTTAGTTACGGCTATGAAGCACGAAATTAAGTAATGAACTGTTCACATCAACCAGGGGCGTAGCTCCCTTTAGGCACTGTAGGCACGTGCCTACTCATTTTGTTCTAAAAATGCCCCAAAATGCAGCTGCAGCGATACACATCTGCGTAATGAATCGACCAGATCAGCCTGCGCTGTCCGCGCAGACTGATTCGGCCGACACATTCCGTCTAAGGGTAGATAAATAGAGTAGTGATTCCTGAAACAGAAAATCCACAGGAGGCGAAAAGTGTATATCCGGGCACGCCTGTGTGGCATGCTTAGGCTGATCCGGGTCGATACTTTACGCAGAGTCCACAATGTTGATTTTCTCACGAGACGGCCTACACATTGATTATTGCAAAGCTACGCCCCTGTCAACTGTGCTCATGACGGAAGTTAAATAAATCAGGTAGTGAAATCATAAGCATGCACTTTGACGCATCACTAGTTTATGTGTTGCATTTGAAACGATTGGTTGTTTTGGGTATTTTTGTTTTAACCCTTTCCCTCCTTTTTTTTGACGCAATAGCAGCAGACGACTTTTGAAAACATTGTGGCCAAAGGTGAAATTGCTCGTGATGAGCAATTTCCCCTTTGGTCACACTGTTTTCAACTTTATTTAACAACTGAGCTACCTTTTATTTTCAGGTTTTTGCCAAGATGTTTTCAAAGTTGTCTGCTGCAGATTTGTTGTACGTGGGAAAGGGTAAATGGTATTTTACGCCGCATTCAACAGTATTCTAATTACATCAGGGCGTTTCCTAGGCAATTTACCAGTAATAATGATCTTATTGATTCTTACATAGACACATGTTAACGTTACGTTGGGACAATTGTACGACGGACAGGAACGACCCAGATCAGATTGCGTATAGATTGATCTTGATCTTCGCTGCTCGCAAAAGCATTAAAGTCGTTTTTTTCGTGTGACATGACTACAGTCATAATACCCTTAATAACCCTCCCTTTTAAAACGGCGCTTTTATCTGTATTCCCGCCAAGTTGGTTGACACGGGCGAACATTTGTATGAATGGATTTTTTTTAAAAACGCCTCGTCATTTTTCCTTCCTCGAAAAGCGCCGCAAATAACGAGACTTTGATATCATTGTTGCGTGTTCTGTCATTTTGTACAAAGGAATTTGTCAATGGGTCGTTCATTAATGGCCACATAACTGACAAAAGAGTCAGTTATTTTTAAACGTACTAAACCTTGTATCTAGTGCAGACGACTTAAGACTTAAGATTATATATATATATATATATATAAAATACCTATTACGATAGGTAATATAAGTTCTAATAATACTATATCTATACTTTTATCTCTGTTTGGAATTTTTATAGCACATTTATACTTCATTAATAACACATTCTGTATACTAAATATCGAAGGGAGAGGCTGATCAGGAAATTAATCTTTACATTGCCGAGCCTTAACAGAGGACCCTCATGCTACTCATGTTGGGATATTCCATGTACACTAGTGGGGTGTAAGTCGATGCAAGCTCAGAAACGACAGGTCGTCACGAGCGTTCCCATCTAAATAAATACTGCTTTGTTCAAAACCCTCTGTTTTCAGCAGGCAGCAGTGTGAGGGTTATGGATGGCCATTCTCTCTGGTTTATTCTGTTATTCGGCCGGAAATTGTTAAATTGTCGAATGCATTCATACATGTATGCTGATGGATTATACATCTTTTTTGCATAATAAAAAAAATAAATATATATATATATATATTGAATTATATCTTCAACTTAGTACTGGGTTTATACATTAAATCCTTTTCTACATAAATACGCTTTCGGACGCCTCTACAGCAGACAACTTTTGAAAATAGTGTGACTAAAGGAGAAATTGCTCATCATGAGCCATGTCTCCTTTTGCCGCAATGTTTTCAACTTTATTTTTCTATAATCATATCTTCAAAAACAGGGATGCTTTCATATTTCACCTTGATGTGTTCAATTGCATCTGTTGCAGATTTCTTGTATGTGGTAGGAGAGGGTTAATATATATGTGAGGCGGGTCTAGACACAATCAACCATTTCGGAATAAACATTTCGTCTTTACTCTTTACAGTTACCGATGATTGTCTTCTTACCTTTTATTATTATTATTATTATTATAATTATTATTATAACTATTATTATCATTATTATTATTATATTTAATCAATGTCTATACCATGTTAATAATGCACAACATTGACTTCACGGCAAACATATTAACCTGATTTGATAATCTCGATTGAAAACATCAAATGCAATCACATGAATATATTAAGAAATAAACTTAGATCCGATTTAACAATGCAGAGATGTTGAGAGTTTTTTATTTTAACAATGCAGAGATGTTGAGAGTTTACATATCGCTAAAATAAATCAACAACTCACAATGTTCTGCCAAATTCTATGACTTTCAAACTTGGTAATATGTTGTGACTTAAATTAAACAAAAACAAAAACGGCAATACAATCATAATATATAAAGAGTGTTTGTGTATGTAGAATAGTATAAACAAGAAATATCTTTAAAAAAGATAAACGGCTATCAATATAAAAAAACACTAAGAAATGGAACATCCGCATATATACACTTTGGTTTTGATATGAATGAGAGAGACAGACAAAAAGCTTGCATCTGCCGGGAAGCGAACCACAGACCTTTCACTTGACAATCCAAGTCAACATCCATTATACTAGCGCGACACGACGTTCCTTTCAAGGCCGAGAATTCATCACATGACTAACGATTACGCGAGGCTCCCAAGAGGTGTATTATGTAACACGGTATACGTTTCAATTGACGATAAATAACTGAAAACTTATCATGTTTCAAAAATAATTAATATTTTGCTATTTAATATTATATTTCATACTCTTTCACTGATTTTTTTTTCACTGAAATTTATTTCTTAATGAAAACAATTAAAGTTTAGTATGCAGAACATTTCTTTAAAAACTTCCCTAATTAGTGCCTCTCGTAGGATCGCCAACTTAACTATGAACCAATCAAAACGTTTCATTTCCTTTATTTCTTCGACATTATTCATTAAATACAACATTTGATTGGTCTACAATCTCGATCATTTGTTTAACATCTAGGTCAAAATCCACATTAATCAGCTATCGCAGAAAAAGGGAATTGGCCTGGTCTATGTTGAGATAACTCCTAACCAGACCATTTTGCCTTTATATTCTGTTATTTTTGTTCTACTGTATATTTGTAATTTAAACATGTACATTTACAATACACCATATCAAAAAGCGATTTGGAGTATTAATGACTCTACACATAGTGAAGACTAATTGCATCCACATACATGAGCCGTCTCGCGAGAAAACCAATATTGTGGACTCTGTATCGACACGGATCAGCTAAAGCATGCCGCACAGGCTTACTCAGACGGACACTTTTCGCCTCCTGTGGATTTTCTGTTTCAGGAATCATTACTCTATACCTCTATTCCTCTGAGGCAGAATGTGGCGGCCCGGATTAGCCTGCGCGGACTGCGCAGGCTGATCTGAGTCCATAATGTTGGTTTTCTCGCGAGACGGCTCAAAAGTATCTATACTGACCAAGAACCTTGAGGTCTAACCCTACTGGTTGTACCTCATTTTACTAAAGTGTTTCACCAAGGGGTCGAGATAAATTTACAGCGGTCAATTTATTTCGGGGAGTGAACAAGTTTTTTCAACGCCATGTTTTTTCTTATTACACAACAAAACCTTATGTTGTGGGTACTCGAAAGAACCCTCTAGAATTAAACATTCGTCTTATCAAGAGTTCAATGTTTATATATGTGTTTTTTCCTCCTAGATGTGAAACCGGTTGAACGTTATTTACTTTCTATATTTATTTTACTTGAATTGTTAATTGATAGACAAATACACTAATAATCTAAAAGAAATACGCATGTCTCCGTTTTCGTTTCTCTCTATGTTTATATATGCGTATATGAGTCTATCGCAATTTACTTTTTATATTATATATCATATGTATATATATATGTGTGTGTGTTGCGACATTCCGAAATGGGTCCCCGTTTTAGCACGACGTGTGTATGTGGAGGGTGAAGACTCTGATCAGCGTACTGTTCCTTAAAACAAATTACCTGTTATAATTTTGGCTCACATGCACCGTTCAGTGTTATACGTGACATTCACCGTATATATGAATAAGCATTATATTGTTAAGAGTCAACACCACGTGTTTGAATAAGAGATTAGGTTTAAATGCCTTTCAGGTGAACTTTCTATTTTAAACTCACGGGAAAACCCATGAAAGTATATGAATTGAATGAAATAAAATCGGATGAAAGATATATCCTTTTTTTTTTAAATACCCGGAAGAAAAAATCACCACGTGATGGAAAAATATATTTGTGAAGTAGACATTTCGTGACGTTATTGTTAACCTCCAAAACGTGGGGTTTTGACGCCTATCCGGCATATCACATTCGAAAACAGTGTTGGAAATAAGAAATGGCATCAATGTTGAGCACCCTTTTCTCATCTCGGAATGGTTTCTGTTTTATTTCAAATTTTGCTTCATATTTATTTGTCAACCGTTTGTATGCTTGAAGCAGACGACTTTTTAACCCTTTCCCAACATACAACACATCTGCATCAGACGACTTTGAAGACATTTGATAACAAATATGGAAACTTCATAATGGAGAAAAAAATGATTGAATAAAGTTTAAAACATTGTTGCTAAAGGAGAACGTTTTGAAAAGTTGTCTGTATGTGGGAAATGGTTTATAAATACCGTATAACTTAACCACCATCATTACTCTGCTCAGTGAACGAGACTTTGACCGATAGTTGGCATATGAAACAGTTTATTTCAATACAATTTCAATAGGTCACATAACCCATGAGAAAAACAAAATACACAAATAAACCGGCATTACAAATGACAGCAAGTGGAGCACATTAATCAATTCACAAGCACATACTTTGGAAAGAGATAAACTGTCGCGTCATAGACGGAGAAGGTGTTATTTAAACGTACTATCATATCCTCATCACCTCTTTCTATATACACACTTACCATGGAATACCATATAATATAACACAACATGATATAATATAATATAATATAATATAAAACAAGAAGACGCCGCGCATGATTTTGAAGCATGACTTTAAGGAAGCAGATGCAGTTCAGTACATTTAAATAACCTGTGCAAGCAGACAGGATGTAAATATTTCGAACAAGAAGGTCAAATGTCCCTTTATTTTAAACAAGAAGACCAAGAATGTGCCTATATTGCTCACCTGGCTACCATAGCCTATATAAAAAGGTTACCAAGAGCAGAAAGGGTCAATATTGACGTAGGGATTAAACGTTTTATATGCTACGATCTATGTGATATTCAGCATGTAAAGTTTAGTCGTGAAATGACAAGTTTAGTCCTGAAACCATTTGGTTTACGGTTTACTTAACATTCACTGCAACTTTAATGTGTCATACAAGCTGAAGTTTCTCAAGGTTCTTTTTACCATTAAACTGTTTTAAATCCTCTAACTAGATCTCTTAGATAAAAAAAAGCGTAGGTGCTTAAATATTAACATATATTAAGGTTTGTTGCCTCTAGTTATAAGTTAAGTATGACACAAGCTTTGGAAGGAGAGGGGGAAGTCTATTCTCCTTCCAGTTTAGCAGAAGTATGATAGCAAAAACGGGAGTATATAAACAAAAAATTCTAAGTAATTAAAAACATAAGAAAGATATTTATGATAAAGATTGAGCATTAAGAAAGTTCACATGTATAGTCAACATATAGCAAGAATTATTAAGTTTATTTTGTCTGTTTGTAATGTCACTTTAATCGTTTTGAACTTCCAGTAGAAAGCTGAAAAATAAACAAAAGAAAATGGTCAAGTCAGTTTCCCGAGAACAAAGAGCGAAAACCAGTTGGTACGAATCGTTCATCTCGAACGAAACATGTAAAACCGGGTACGAATCCAATGAATTTTAAAAATCGGATGAAATCCTGAAAACAACGATGTATTCATAACGGAAGTAGCAGAGACAACTTAAGTACTCTATGGGAACCGATGACCCCTTGTCGTCTATTAATTAAATAAGAATGACCAAAATCGCCAAGCGATGAAATGCTGCATTTACAAATAATAGAACGGATCACGTTACGGCCATGCCTATTGCACATCATTGATTTTTTTAAAGATTACCCATTTATTTAAAAATCTCAATATTGTAAATAGGCAAAAACATCGGCAGAAACTTTTTTCTGAGCTTTGATGAATCGGGTCGTAAACCAAACTATAAAAAAAAAGCGTAGCCTAGGAAGTTAGGGGAAAGTTATTAAATACCTATTTTCCACGCGGCGTCAATAATATAATATAATATGATGCAACATAACATAACATAATACGATATAATACAATATGATGTAATAGGATGCAACATAACATAACATATAATATTATACGTCCAATATATATATAATCTTTATTTCCTCCAATATATGAAGATCATACAAAGATGAACTTTTGTATTTATACACGCTTACCATGGAATACCATATAATATAATATAACACAACATAATATAATATAATATAGTACAATATAATACAATATAGTTTAATATGATACAACATAACATAACATAATACAATATGATGCAACATAACATAACCAATATAGGCAAGGGGCATATTGACACAAGAATATCACATACACATCAATACATGAAACTCATATCAGTACATACAATGTAAAGACAAGTTGAAAAGTTATTTAAGTTTATACATGCTAGGATTGGACCAATACTATTTAGAAATATTTCTTTTACGGAGGTCGGAATATAAATTGCATTCAATCATAAAATGGTATTCGTCTTTGATCTTATTGCATGTAATATATTTTCTATCTTCACGTGGGATACAGTTTGGGCGATGCCACCTACCAGTTTCAATGGAAAAATTATGTGATGAGAGTAGTAACGTTGACATTGCAGCAATTAAATTATAACTGAATTTGCAATTTAAGTAAATTACAAAACGGATTTAAAGAAAGTATTGGGTGGTAAATTATTAATTCTTGCATTCCAGCTCGGTACATTATTATCACCCAAACGTTGTTTAAAATGACTCCTACAAAGCAGTTACGTTACCAACACCCTGAGATAACAAAACTTCATAAAAACCTAATGATGACAATAATTTCTTAAGTAAAGAAACCCACGACACTTTATTTGCATACAATTATTCATCAGATTTTAGAATTTCGTACATGATTTTACAATACTTTAAACCTTCACTATTTATTTTGTTTAACCAATATTTTACAATTAGAATATGTCTAGTGTAGGCTTAGGGAAATCTACCTAGTGTACGCCGTAAACACAATCAGTTTGTGTACAACGTTTGACGTGTAAAATACGTTTGCAAAAGAGTAGTTCAAAATGGGTAAAATCAACTTGTCAAAAAGATCAAGTCTATGTTTCACGCAGAAGCATTAAGTATAAGTATTAGTATTAAATGAGTTAAAAGATAGCTTTTTGTGCTTCACCGGCGTGATTTGCCTCTGTTATATTAAACGAACCACCTGAGGAAAAGACAACACCTAGATAAGAAAGAGACTTGCCTATTTCAAGATTTCCCCTCGTTAAATGTAAACTAAGTACCACCTTTTCTGAAAATAATGATTTAGTTTTCTGTTCATTTATTTTAAGTTTCCAACTACCACAATCATTATTTAAGCTTTCTTAACCATTTTGCAAGCCGTACGCTGAGTTACAAAAGTTGTTAGAAAAGACAACAATGGACAAATATTAGTCTGTATGTCATCAACTCTTTGTTTAAACCCATCTATCTAACATAACAGACCAGGGGTCGTAAGACCGAATCCCGGCTCGCTTGGGTATTTACTGTACACAGATGCATAAAGACCCGACGTGGTTCAACAATAGTGTATTACAGCCACAATGAAATGTCAAAATGAACTGGGCATTTCATCGAACATCAAAACTTAAGGTTCGATTTAGTCGTCGTAGAGCGTCCATCGTGGGTTCGATCCCCGACCGGGATATACCAAATACTTTAAAAATGGTAGAAAACGCGTGCCTTCCTGGCGCTCAGGATTATGGGGTAAGCATTACGACGGACTAGCTGGTGTCAGGATAAATGGAACTGTATATGGGTAAATTACCAAGGAAACGCCGTGATATAACTGGGAAAATGTTGAAAGCGACGTAAAACACCATAACAACAAATGTAGCCAATATCTCTTTTGGCAGGAAAAAAGTCGATCTAAATTAAAAAAGATATATTGAATATTCCTATTGAAACCCTCTATTGTAATACATTCAAAGTAAGTCGTTTATGCCAGATACCTTCCAAAAATTAATTTCTGAACTTTGATAAAAAAGAAAAATGCCAAGGGGTTTCCAGATTTCTTCAGAAAATAATTTCTGAACTTTTGTTAAAAAACAACCAATTTTGTCATTTGTATAGACAATTAAACGCCCTTTTCAACAGTATTCATCGTTCGAAGGTCTGAAATTAAACTCCAAAAATAGGGCACCTATGCCAAACAAACACCTGCCATTAGTGAATCAAACAAATGAGCCAACCAGAACAATATTTTAAATACAGAGAACAGATCTTGAGACTAATGAATTCAATATGAAAACTTATTGCGCTCATCGCAGGAGATTCTATCACTGGGAGACTTAGTCCTGCTAAGATGTTAGACCAGTATTTATAAGTTAAATTCAGAAGTCATCCTGGTGGGAACGTAGACACTATTGTACAGCACATATTAGAAATGAGAGAAAACGCACACATGAAAGAGCTAGATTTAGTTGTTGGGACAAATTACATTTTTGATGGAGAAAGCCCTGAAAATGTTGCCAAAAAACTCTAGACAGAGTTTTCAAAATCAGAAAAGTCTGTACTAATGCTAGAGTTGTGGTGAACGAGCGACTAACGGAATCGGCACAGCGAAGACTACACGAAAGCACATACCCGGAGGCACTATCAGACCGCCTACAAAAACCACAAATTGAACAACCCAAGGGCCATCGATGCAAACAACTGGAAAAAAACCAGAGGGTCAACGACACCAACAACTGAAATAACCAGAAGGTCACCGAAACCAACAGTTGGAACAACCCGATGGTCACCGATACCAACAACTGGAACATCCCGAGGATTACCCATACCAACAGCTGGAACAACCCGAGGGTCACCGACACCAACTACTGGAACAACCCGATAGTCAACAACACCAACAACTGGAACAACTCGAGGGTCACCGATACAAACAACTGGAACATCCCGAGGGTCTCCAACTACAACAACTTGAAATATCCAGCGGGCACACACACGGTTTATCTACATGTACCTGCAAGTGCTATAAACAAATACATGTAAAACATGACTGTGACAAAAGCCTAAATCAGAATAGTTATTTTACCGACTTAGTGTATCCATCAAATAATGAGTGTTTTAATGATAATGACAAAAGTGAACATTATCTTTCTCATAGTTTTCATTACAAAGACAAATGTCACATTTTTCCAAATAGTAATTATATGGTTAATATTTGTTTAGATAGTTTAGACTCACCTGTTAATGCTAAAAGTTCAAGCAATGAGAGTTTAAATGTTGAATTTATTTTATTGGGGTTTTACGCCGCTTTGAACATTATTTCAGTTATATCACGGCGACATTTCACTTATCCTTTATCCCTGGGTAAACAAACCTGTACTAGGCTGAAGAATGTGCCTTGCCCAAGGGCACTCCACCATGATCGTTGTGCCGCGACTTGGGATCGAACCCGGGATACCCGGTTTCAAATCCCCGACGCTAACTACACCACCCAATATTTACGTTAGATAAACTAATCTTAATTCGATGATAACTGTAGTACAATTGTATTTCATGAAACTATGCACACAATTTGGATCTGTGGCTGTTCTACGATACAGTAATAGACATATCAATTTTAAGTCCATATTTATATTACGCATGTATAATTGTAACATTAAGTTGTTCATATGTACATAACACACGTTTGTTCATGTTCGTTTCATTTTGTTTATATGTGAGGCCCTCATGGAAGATTGACTTGCATACATGTACTATGTCAAATGAGTGTCCTCTCTAAATAAAGCCTTTATTATTATTATTATTATAGTTCACATTGAAATATTTTCCTAGGTTAATGACACACTAATCTTCGAAAGCACCCACATAAATATGTAACATGACCGCTTATTACCGAATCAGCTCTCGTCCTGTAAGGAGATAGTGTATCTTAACACTTAGCCTGCTATATGTATTCAAATTCTACCGCATCACATGAGCCGTTCCACGAGAAAAAAACAACAACATTATGGACTATGCGTCAGATACCCAGATCAGCCGGGCCGACACATTCCGTCTCAGGGTGATAAATCTATAGAATAATGATTTCTGAAACAGAAAATCCACAGGAGGCAAAGAGTGTATGGCCGGATTCGCCAGCGCGTCATGCTTAGGCTGAACTGGGTCAATACTTTACACAGAGTCCATAATGTTGGCTTTCTCGCGGGACGGCTCATATGTTCTTTGGGACGTTCTTGTATGTGCGTGGAGTGATTTGCTGAGACAGGCTGATATTGACCTACATCTTTCACAATTTCTATTTAATTTCGTGCCTAGCAAAATAAGCAATAGTTAAACTTCGACTTAAAGATATTTTCTATAATGTTGCCTGTATCATTTCAAACTTGTCTTCTCCTGATTTGTTGTGTCGGGAAAAGGGTTTAAGTCGCATGCACCAGGATAAGGGATAAAGAGCGGGCACATTTCCACAAATTAAGATTACATTATAAATTATCTCGAGGTGAAAAAAGCACGTTCAAATAAAGGATGGGGCAAACGTCATCATTCGTCCTGGACAGAACGGTTTCATGTAGTATTTCGTCGCTGGTATTTTGATTGCTGACTTAACCCTGTCCCTCATATAGAAGCTTTCCTCTGCAGCAGACGTCTTTTTGAAAACATAGTGACAAAGGAAGAAATTGCACAAAACGTGCAATTTCGCCTTTTGCCACAATGTTTTCCACTTTTAGTCATAGGTTATCCATTCAATTATAGAGATTTTCTATTTTTTGATAAAATATGTTCAAATTCGTCTGCTGCAGAAATGTTGTATGAGGGAAATGATTAAAGGAAAACCATTCTCTATTAACCTGAAACGAAACTAATTCACAATTTGAATGACATGATCACTCAGAGAGGGTAGGAGTGGAGGGATTTTTTTATAACGTATTAAAAATGTTACAGAGGACAACTGCAGACCATTTGTAATGTACACACAAGTATTACAAATATTTGACAATGTAAATTTAGATACATATTTGATGACGGAATCAAGCCACAGCTTGATGAAATGTTAACAAAAGATGAGCGCTGGTGACAGAGACACGCACTGCTTATTTAATTTCAATTATGCTACAGTTATAGTCTTTGGGCAAAATACCAATGTGGGACTACATAACATGTATTAGACAGTGAAGATGCATACAGACTCTGGTGACGCTGTGAGGATGCACAGTCTCGCACGAGTCTTTACTGTACGCAGATGCATTAAGACACCAAATCGCTCGACGTGGCCCATTATTATCTACATTTCTACATCGTAAATACAAAGAAATGGGCTAGCTAATCTAACAGAATCGAACACCTGTGAGGAAACCATCTCCCACCAAAGGGCTCGAGTGTGAGAAATCGCCGGGTGTCATCTGGTAACTAAGGATGCTGTGAAGAAGTCTGGAGTCTAGAAACACACGGGAATGTGAACCGGTCGCTGCTTTTTTAATGAAATGCTAGCGTACAATACCTATTTGATCATGTCCTTAAATGACTGATTTACTGTTGAAATGAATTTAAAAAAGGTAACTGCGAAAGAAAACAACAACTTATTGCAATGACATAACTGAAAAAAAATGAAAAACACAAAAATACTTTCAGTGCTTTGATGTGTAAAACTAATGAAACCATCCTAGGTTGTCCTGCAATACAACCGTTTACCCCACGGTATCCTTTATCGACATTTCCCACATGTAGACGCGTTTGTCGCATCTGCAGCAGATGAATAATGAAAACATTGTGGAAAAGGGAGATTTGGACCACAATGAGCAATTTCTCCATTTGTCACCTTGTTTTTACACTATACTCAACAATTATACTTTAATCTTTATACATTTTGCATATTTTACCTAGATGTTTTCAAAGTCGTCTGCTGAACATAAGTTTTATGTGGGAAAGGGTTATCGACACTTTATCGGTAGTTATTGACGAAAAGGGAAGATTCCGATCAGGTGGCGCAAATCTTTAAACTAATCGGAGTCTACTCTTACTGAACCAGTATAAAGCATCCCTGTAGGTATAACCATTTATAACCATTATCCTGATACAGACGACTGTTGACGTAGTTGCAGCAGACGAAATTTGAAAAACATCGCGGGATAAGGAGAAATTTCCAACATGAGAAAGTTTTCCATTTACCACAATGTTCGCAATCATATAATGATATATATGAGCCGTCCCGCGAGAAAACCAACATTGTGGACTGTGCGTAAAGTATCGACCCGGATCAGCCTAAGCATGCCGCACAGGCTTACTCGGACATACACTTTTCGCCTCCTGTGGATTTTCTGTTTCAGGAATCATTACTCTATACCTCTATCCCCCTGAGCCGGAATGTATCGGCCCGGATTAGCATGCGCAGGCTGATCTGGGTCGATATATTACGCAGAGGCCATAATGTTGGTTTTCTCACGGAACGGTTCATGTCAGATAAAAAGATAACATACCAAATAACAGTTGTTGATGTTGGGTGTATTCAACTGAATCCAGTCCGGTAAAATATAGAGGGACTTTTAATCTTTACTTCGGTGACCGTATTTTATTTTTAGATAAGTGGGTTTTCCCAAGCTGGCTGTGTGATTAAATCTGTTTGATCGTTTTAAAATCACGATTTCAAAATTTTCCTTTCTTTGGACTGTTTTTTGGACACGTTAATTTCATTTGGGGGATTTTGCAACATTAATTTATAATGGTCTATCGTCAAGCCTTAACAAATGACATCTGAATGAAAATATTTTGTTTGTTTGTTTGTATTGTATTTTGCACCGCCTTCAACAGATGTTCAGTTATATATCGCCGTTTCCTGGGTAAGTTATCAGTTCTACATGTCCGTGTATTCTGACACCAGCAAGTCAGTCGTAATGCTAACCGGGGATCAAACCAGCGACCTCCCAGACTCGAGGAGGACGCTCTACCACTCCGCCACCGAGACTGACGCAGGAAAATACAGACTTTTTTTCTATGCATTTTGGGAACAAGAATTTGGCCCTTTATTTGGTAAAATAAATCGCTATTTGTATTTGGAGGGAAACAACAGGTTTAACATGACAACATTTGGAGATTCTGCATGATTTTAAAGACATTTGCCATTGGGAATGTAAAAATAAATTATTATGTTTAAACCAAACAATAAATAGTTCATTTCACACGTTTACTTACTGATGTTATTTGGAGATAAGTTAAAGACAACATACTATAAAGATTAAATTGCGCCGTCCCGCGAGAAAACCAACATTATGACTACTGCGTAATGTATCAAACCAGATAAGCCTGCGCAATCCGGGCCGACTCAACCGTCTCAGGGGGATAGAGGTATAGAGTTATGATTCCCGAAACAGTAAAATCCATGAAAAGTGTCTGTCCGGGTTAGTTAGTGCGGCATACTGAGGCTGATCCGGGTCGATACTTTAAGGCAGAGTCCACAATATTGGTTTTCTCGCGGGGACGGCTCATATCAATATATCTGCGTAATGTATCGACCAGATCAGCCTGCGCTGTCCGCGCAGACTGATCCGGCCGACACATTCCGTCTTAGGGGGATAGATGTATAGAGTAGTTATTCCTGAAACAGAAAAGTCACAGAAGGCGAAAAGTGTTTATCCGGGTAAGCCTGCGCGGCATGCTTAGGTTGATCCGGGTCGATACTTAACGCAGAGTCCACAATATTGGTTTTCCCGCGGGACGGCTCATATCAATATATCTGCGTAATGTATCGACCAGATCAGCCTGCGCTGTCCGCGCAGACTGATCCGGCCGACACATTCCGTCTTAGGGGGATAGATGTATAGAGTAGTTATTCCTGAAACAGAAAAGTCACAGAAGGCGAAAAGTGTTTATCCGGGTAAGCCTGCGCGGTATGCTTAGGTTGATCCGGGTCGATACTTTACGCAGAATCCACAATGTTGGTTTTCCCGCGGGACGGCTCATTTAGCGAAATAGCTATTCAACTTTTCATCGCCAACATTATATCCGCCCGTCCATGGACATAGGTAGAAGTACATCCGCACAGTATGATCAGGGTCGACACTGTCCATATATTACTTACAAAAGCGTGTTAGAAGATTCTGTCAATTTGTGTAGATTTTGAAAAGACTGAGAAAATTGACAGGGTGATCTGAACAAACACGGTTTAGAAATGCCTACTTGTACATGCTCTTATTTACTTTCAGCATGGTTAAAACAATCCCTTGGTCTTGTGTGTTTTCAAACTGTTTTCATGTTATCGCATTTGTAAACAGATTAACAAATTGTTTAACCCTTTCCTACAGCGGACGACTTTGAAAACATCTAAACGAAAACATCGAACAATCACTATAAATGAATATATAATTACTGAAAAAGGTTGAAAACATTGTGGCAAAAGGATAAATTACTCATCTTAAGCAATTTCTCCCTTAATCAAAACGTTTTTAAAAGTCGTCTGCGGCAGAGGCGTCAGAAAGCGTCTACATGTTTATACCAGCGTCTACCTGTTTGAATGGGTTAAAGCTTTGAATACTTGAGCCGGTTTAGTGAATGAAAAGCCAGATCAGCTGGCGCGTCTGCTCTGTGTGAACGGGCTGTATATTATTGACTGCTCATATCAAACTTTTTCATCTTGATAATCTTATAATTGCCTATCGACCTGTCCAAATACAAATCTGGACAAGTCCATTTTTTTAAATTCAGAAGTGAAAGGGTTAGACTATTATCAAACACCAAATTGTTTATACGTGACTGTTCGAATACGGCTTCACCTGACATTCCTTTTCTATATCCACGAATGCATGAGGCTATGTTAAGAAGGGCCTATTCCTTTATCAACGGGGTAGAAATATTTAACGCACAGGCAAACTTCAGACGGATGTTACAGAATGTGTTCAGTTACACGTTGCACCAGCTAACAGTTTAAAGTACCGAACACCAATCAAAATGCATTTACTGGTAATAGCTGTAATTTGATTGGTGACTCCGCTTCCCTTAGAGACGTAACAGATATCTCCACACATTGAGGTGTATGTTTCAATCATGTATACAGACACTTGTTATAAATCCAACCCAATGTGTTTATGAATTTTAGTATATAAGCTGTCCCGCGAGAAAACCATAAGTGTGGCCTCTCCTTTATGTATCGACCCAGATCAGCCTGCGCAGTCCGCGCAGACTGATCCGGGCCGACACATTGCGTCCCAGGGGGATAGAGGTATAGAGTAATGATTCCTGAAACAGAAAATCCACAGTATGCGAAAAGTGTCTTTCCGGGTGAGGCTGAGCCGGGTCGATACTTTACGCAGAGTCCACAATGTTGGTTTTCTCGAGGGACGGCTCATATATCGAAATGCATACACAATGTTCGTGCATATAATACCCGTAGCTTAAATCAGGGACATAGATAAGATCTTATCTACGTCCCTGCTTAATTCCCTCTTCACATACACGGATTTTTCTTATGAGTCCTTATGGATCTCACAAATTCACGGATCCTTACGATTTGGCCACTTTTACGACCGATTTATTATTAAGAGCTTTTTTACGGTTTATTACAGAGTTATTACTATGTTTTACGGCAAAATTCCACGATTTTTTACGAGTTGTCACGGAATACTACGGTGTTATGAGTTATTAAGAG
The DNA here is from genome assembly GCA_031761405.1 of Serripes groenlandicus. Lineage (NCBI taxonomy): Eukaryota > Metazoa > Mollusca > Bivalvia > Cardiida > Cardiidae > Serripes > Serripes groenlandicus. Next base: position 257,648,532 of record JASEVX010000001.1, on the reverse strand, counting down.
CTTTTTTTACGGTTTATTACGGATTATTACGAGTTATTACTATGTAATTACGGCAAAATTCCACGATTTGTTACGAGTTGTTACGGATAACTACGAGCAACTTACGGGCATTTTACGAGCTTTTAACGGATTATTACGAATACATTACGGAATGTTACTATTCATCGAAGCCTTAACGTGTTAGTTACGACCTGTTTACGTGTTGTTACGAATAGTGACGAGTTAGTTGTTGCGAGCGGTTTACGATACTTACGGATTGTTACGAATTATTTACGGAAAATCAATCCGTAGACAATCGTAAGAAGTATTTTAACATGTCAAACAATTTGCCTCTCCTTTCACGGACCCTTAAGAGTGTCTGCGAGTTGTTGCGAGTTGTGACGAGTGATTTACAGATACCAGTTGGCATATGTGAAAAGTGTACCTTCAGATCAGCCTGTACTCATGCTCTGACTTATCAGAATGTATACACTTTGACAGAAGCTTTAAACAAACTTGTTAAAGTAACATTATGAATACTGTAGACATTGATCAAACTGTGCGGATGCACAGGTTCACCATCTAATGAATAAAAGGCAGCATATCAACAATTACTTGCTGAATTTCAATACAAAATTGCAAACAAAAAGAGGAAAAATTGTTCTTTTGGAGGGACTTTAATGTCGTTTTATAGCTTATTCCACGTGTGTTTAAGTCGTCCGCTGCAATGGCGCGTAATCTTGATCCTATCTCATCATGACACAATTTAAGCGATTATATTTTCGCAAAGATATAAAAGCGGGTATAAAAAGTAGATTGAATGTACACACAGGGGGTTGCTAAGTGGAAGACATACCAAGAACATCGTATCCCCTGTTTAATAAATAACTTTATGTAGATGCATTATTTCGTGTGTCTTGGCGCCGTTCATACATACACTTACTGTCGGATTGATTGATGTTTAACGCCGTTTCGACAATTTTTCAGTCATGTCACGGAGGCCAGTTTCACATACCCATGTGTTCACACCAGTACACAAAAAGCTCATTCGTGGAAGGAGAATGACGGTGTCGTTTTATCTAATTGCACTAGAGTGTGGCATACAACGAAGGGACATGTTGATTACACTTCTCTTTCAGCCAAAGAATGACGACTCTGGTTAACTTTACGTTTGAACTGTCGTGTGTCTCCATTATCTGGTTATGCTTTCAGAAACCCTTTTTTCAGACACAGCTCGTATTAACTCTTTCCCTCATATAGAAGCTTTCTGACACCTCTGCAGCAAATGGTCTTTTGAAAACATAGTGACAAAAGAAGAAAAAAAATGTTCAAAACGAGCAGTTTCTATTTTTGCAACAATATTTTCCACTTTTAGTCATAGGTTATCTATTTAATTATAGAGATTTTCTTCTTTTTTTTGAGAAATTATGTTCAAAGAAATTATTCTGCATAATTGTCGTATGAGGGAAAAGGTTAACTCTTTCACGTTGATGCAGGAGACGAATTTTGAACATATTGTGGTATCATGAGGAATTGTACATGATGAGCAATTTTTCGTCTTTTTTAATTTAACTGTCATTTATGACTGTAAGCAAACATCTTTGACAGTTGATAATTGTTTCTCCAACTACTATACTGTAAGTGTTATGCATAACTGCAGTATGAATTTCCGGCGACATTGATACGTTGCATCAACTTTCTCTTGTTTTTTTGTTTTTTTTAGTTTATCCCGGAACGCACTCTACATCTCAGCCACTGACTCCTACTGTCTTACTATTTACAGATACATATCAAGCAACATGCAGGGAAGCCCATTCTGTAGCATTCCGTCCATGGGCTAAGCATAGTCTATGTGGGAAGGAAGCCAGTTGCAAGCTAAATTAAAACTGGCATCGCGAGCAAGAAAAGCTATAAATAGCATCAAACGATATCAACTTCCTTTTGGTAAATTCTCTCATGAAGACTTGTTCAAATTATTCAACTCGATGGTTATCCCTATTCTCACATACGGCGCGGAGATATTGGGGCACACTTATTTCTCAGATATTGAAAAGGTTCAAATTGAATTCTGTCGTTATTATCTCGGTGTAAATTCGTCTGTTAACAAGTGTGTGGTATTGGGAGAATGTGGGAGTCTTCCCTTAAGTCAAATATATTTTACAAAGTGCATTAAGTACTGGTGTAAATTATTGCAAATGTCAGACACACGTTATCCTAAAAATTGCTATAAGATGTTAATGTCACATGACAATATTGGTCGAACAAACTGGGTCACAAATATCAAGGAGTTATTATAAAGATACGGCTATGGGTACGTTTGGTTAAACCAAGATGTTGGTGACAAGAAAATGTTTATTTTTTCATTTAAACAGCGTCTTACGGATTGCACGACTCAAAACTGGTCTGATGAATTATCAAGTTCCTCAAGATGTGATACTTACTGCACTTTTAAATCCCTGTTAAACGTTGAAAAATACTTATGTATAGACATATCTTTTTACTTAAGGAAATCTTTTGCGCGTTTTCGATGCTCTAGTCACAAACTAAATATTGAACTTGGAAGACATTATGGAATAGAAAGAGCCGACAGAACTTGTTTTTATTGTTTGTTAAATGGTAACCATCTTATTTTAGAAGACGAGTATCATGCATTTTTCATTTGCCCCAAATATTATATTGTAAGGGAAAACTATTTATTTAATTGGTATTGTGGAAGAACTGAAACAGTTGATTTTATTAACTTAATGAAAATTAATAATTGTAAAAAATTTAAACTTTTAATGATATTTATTACAAAACTTATGAGGGAAATTGATGATTTGTATGAACATTTATTTCATAAGACATGAATTTTGTGTTTTCTGTAATGTATTGTTTGTTTTGCATATAGCATATTTATATTTAACATATAGAAATTGACATAACCTATTTTTCACATGATGTATTATTATTTGTAACATTTGATTATGTATTTTGGGCCGGTGGCCTTTGATTACGTAAATAAATAAATTGAAATTGAAATTGAAATTATCAACTGAGGGGCATATTGGAACATCAGGGGTGGGGTCAAGTGAAAATGTATCATTACTTGCATTTTTTTCTTGTAAACGAAGTGAATGTCCTTCATTGAATATAATTGAAGCCTTTCATTGTTTATGATCAATCTCCATTCTAAGGTAGGTTGACCATACACACAGCCAACTAATTATTGATCATAAACAGTAATGGAAATGAGTAATCTTGCCAATCATTAGTCTTAGTATGTATACAGTGTTTTCATAAAGGAATAATTATGATGTCCGTGAGGTTAACAGTCTGGCAGTCTGGCAGGCTGCCACGCTGCTAAATACACGGACATTTAATTATGAGATTTGTGAATTCCACATACAATTTTCAAGATGTTTGTCAGAATATTTGAATTTTATTATTTATCAATAAAACCAAAAAAACAGACAATTTAGTATGTGCATACAATAGCACGTCATTTTACCTTTCACCTATTAAAGTCAACATTGGACACCTTTGCAGCAATCTACTTTTAAAACAATGAGAAAAGGGTTAAATCGCTGAAGACATGAGTTTTCAATTTTTCTCAAAATGATATTAGCTTGGCATCCTAATTATATCATACTTTGACAATTGTTGAAATGTAGTCCAATATATATAAATTAGAACATCCTCGAAATATAATATCAGCTAAACAGTTAAATTTCATTGAAATTGTTGTTATAATTTCAAACTTAATTTCAAATATAAACTGAACCCTACAACATGTTAATTTATTGTAACTCTTTCCTACCTTTTTTATAATGAAAATAACAAACTACTCATGTTTTAAAATTATATTATGATGAACGCCCTTGTGTCAATGATGCATAACAACATGCATATCGCAAGCAAAATGCCTGTAGGGAATTTAATGACACATTTAAAACTGTCAAGGACGAACTAATTTTGTACGAAAGACCCGATTCGTGAACCATTCCGCTTCGAAGAGTTCTCTGTATAAGTAGAGAGTGTTCATTCATAGTCATATTTCTATTAAAACCAGTTTTAACTCAGTTTGTTCTTTTCTTCAATTGTTTCGAACCAAATAAACATTTTAAATTACCTATAATTAACTATTTGCAAGTAAGTGTAAAGAACGGCTCTCTCCAAACGAGATTGATCTATGCGGTCGCTATTCGCTAGTCACGTGATCAACAGTTTTAGCTTAGAAACAGTTCATATTTTAGATATACATGGATAAACATTATTAAATGCATTCTTCACAAATCAAGACATCTCTTTGAACATGAACATAACATTCAGTTAGTTATAATTGCTATTAAAAGGAGAATTCGACGTGATTTTTATCTCGATATTGAGACATAACAGTCCGCTGCAAGTCTATTAGGGACTGTTTTGTCTTCGTAAAAAAAACAAAAAAACATAAATGCGAATCAAAAAAACTTCAAATACTTAAAACATCGGAATATTTATTTCATTTTAGATGTGACATATAACTTAGTGTTTTTAAACGCAATTGTAATATGTTTAAGACATTTAAATTTGTTTTTTTCTAAAAATAATTCGTCCTCCCATGTCATTTCCGAAAAGCTATTAAACATATAAGTCGCGGGCTTCTGCCCGGCGACTAATTAACCCTTTACCACATGTAGACGCTTTTTGACGCCTCTGCAGCAGACGACTATTGAAAACCTTGTGACAAAAGGAGAAATTGCTCAAAACGATTCACAATGCCACAATTTTTTCAACTCTTTTATTCTTTTCAGAAATAACTAATTATACCTACAATTAAAGAGATTTTTCTATTTTTTTAGTAGACAAATTGAAAGTCGTCTGCTGCAGATTTGTTTTGTGTGGTGGTAAAGGGTTGAATAACAGTATTATAAATTACTATCACTCATACCGAAAAATAACTATCTTATGTCATATTTGAAGTTTATTGAACTTGTCATGGGTCAGACCTTCTTTGAGAAAAGCTGCATCTTTTGACAGTAGAATAATGTTAGGTTGCCAGAATGTTGTCTTGGTGATTTTTAAGTTACGTTCTAAAATTGGTCATGATGTGTTCACCACCAGGTCGCAAGGCCATATTAAGATACAATAATTTGTACACTTTAGAAATGACTAAATTATCATATATAGGAGAGATAACAGTATCCATTAGTTTGGTGTTTGTTTCAATGATGTCCGATATTGAATAGGTCTGTTCAATTTAGTTCCTTCAGATTGACGGTTTCTCCCTAGAAAAGTTAAACTGCTTTGAACAATTTGAAAGCAAAAACAAACACAAATCAAAGTACAGAAAGTACTGATAACGAATTATTTTGAACATGTATTGTAAAATCAAATTTATGAATGCAATTGATCATGCTATTGCACAATTTAGTCTATTTTATTATTATTAATATTTTTGTCCAGAGATTTTTTTTATCAGTTGACAGTTTTAGTAAATGTAGCATTTCAACGGCGATGCGAGCGTTTAACATGCACACTAACTCTTTCACTGAGCTCTGCGTAAAGTCTGTCAAAACACCCATGGCATATTTGTGAGATTTACATTGTTAGTTTGATTTGTTTTCGTCACCAGGGGCGGATCCAGGATTTCGGCTTATATTATAACTATGTTTCATGTGAGTGAATTAATTATTATAAATCTATAATGTTTAAAAAATCGCATAAAATAAGAATTAAAAAAAAAAAAAAAGAACAGTTCCAATTGGGACCCGAACTCGCGTCCACAAATAGTCCATGCTTAGAAGTTCTACACGCTCTGCATTACACCACGGTACTTTGATACAACATATGATCGTTACTTTCGTATATATATTAAGCTAACTGAATGCGCGCGTATGTAAACCATGATCTATAATTAGCTCTGCGTAGTGGCATATTTGTGAGATTAACATTGTTCTATACAGCGTGGGGTCAACTTCTAGTGAATGGGCATACGACTAAAATTCATACTCGTGCCTTATACGTACCTGCCGACAAATGAAATATATATATGCGCGTACTGTTAATTTGATATTTTCTAGAAAATTGATTATCTATGATGATTCGATAGTATAATTATGACTTCACTGTATTGAAATAACACGTAGAAGTCATTTTAATATCGAAAAAATACTAGGACTATTTAGGTGCAGCGAATGTGTATTCTAAGCGGAAGTGTAGTTTAACCGTGACTTCCGGAAAAAAAAAACGATCGCGTTAACTGTATTATTTTTTGAGAAAAAATAATTCGTTAAAAATGCTCATAAAGCACATTTCTCTATTTGCCAAACTGTTCAGTTGATACAAATATAGGCATATATGATAATGCTCGATCTCCAACTAAATTATGCTACACTTTCAGCATTGATTGCTCTACTGTACAGAGAGGGATGCACTCGAACGTGTATAACTTGTTTACACACTGACATCGTGGCATGTAAACATTTGTAAACAAGTCTTATCATCTAAACGCTTTCGTATATTGCAACAACTACAAAATAAAGAGTTAATAATGTTGAGATTTAAGAACAATCGATTACCAGTATCGCGGGCTATTTATAGAACTCTTTGAAATTTCCAGAAGCCTACTACTGCGTCATTGAGTTATTTTGAGTATCATGAGAGTTCTTTGCCAGGCAGATAGAACGCGCAATGATATTTATTATCTGCCCAAACATGAAGAAAGGCAATATTTACATCATTTAACTCTGTGTAGATATTATCTCAATAAATCTCAAATCCTATTATCAATCCGGTACCAAAGTAGCACTGACATGATTATTATTAATCGTGTCTCTTCATCACTGATGGAACTATATATTTGGCGGTTTAACGGATGTAGGTTAATTTGTTTGCAGTAAGGAATAAAAATTCAACGGGCTGTTCAAAATTGACTATGTATTTTTTTCCGTTGTTGTTGTTTCTGTTAGCATTGTGGCGATTGTCAAACCAATCGCCACAAAAATTGCATTTTGTGTTTTTGCAAATTATGATGGAGTTGACCATTGGCTCAGGCAATGTTATTTACAATAATCATAGCTGTGGGCATATGTTAATTTTTCTACATTATTCGATATTTTGGAGAACGGGATTGGACTTTGGTAGGCATTAAAACTACATGATGTTTGAGGTGGGGCCCAGATCATACTCGTTGTGCAGATAGAGTGGTGTGGATCTAGATGGGTCGAGACCATGGGGAAATGTGGTCCTAATAACGGGCTCTCGGAGGGTTATAGGCAACCTTTTGGCACATATTGGGTAAAACACTAGGTCCCTAGGCTAACTTGAAGGACACTCTTGTTAACACTGTAGAAGCCGCATTTTTTGCTTAAGTAGCTTAAAATTTAGTGAGAATGTTTATGTTAATAACATCTACGCCACGTTTGCCTATGGGATCATGCCGAGTCAAAAACTAGATCCCTAGGTCAAAAGGGAAACCTTTTTTACACTCTAGAGGCGGCAATTTTTTCTTTAGCAGTTTAAAATGGTATCTAGGTTAATTCTAATATGGGTCATATTGGGTCAAAAACTAGGTCACTAGGTCAAATTAAAGGAAAAATCTTGTTAACATTCTGGAGGCCGCATTTTTAACTTGAGCATGTTGGCACTTTATCAGAATGTTTGTCTTGATGATATGTAGGCCAAGTTCGAATATTGGTCATGTCTGTTTAAAAACTAGGTCTTTAGGCCAAATTGAAGGAATTCTTTTGCTTCAACAACATTACAATTGAGTTAGATTGTTTATATTAATGATATCTAGGTCAAGTTCGAATATGGGTCATCCCTGGTCAAAAACTAGGTCACTAGGCCAAATTGAATGAAAGTCTTGTTAACAGCTTGAAATTTAGTCAGAATGATTGTCTTAATGATTGCTAGGTCAAGTTCGAATATGGGTCATATTGGGTGAAAAACTTGGTCACTAAGTAAAATTGAAGGAAAATCCTGTTGACACACTAGGGGCCACATTTTTTGCTTCAGCAACTTAACATTTTGTCAGATTTTTTTCTTGACAAAATCTAGGCTAAGTTCGAATATGGGTCATGTCCGTTAATAAACTAGGTCACTAGGTCAAATTGTATCACTATCGAGACCGCATGTTTTACTTGAGCAGCTTGAAACTTTGTCAGAAAGTTTGTCTTGATGATATCTAGGCCAAGTTTGAATATGGGTCATGTTGAGTCAAAAACTAGGTCCTTGGGTGACCCTCTTCTAGGATTGTTGAACTTATTTCGATGATATGATCTGCTAAAAACATGGCTTCTCTTGTTAAGTCTTAAAAAGCACATTCTCAGTTTAGCGATCTAGGGGTTCATGACCCTCTTGTTTAGAATTTCCCTATAGTTGTTTTTAAATTTGATAAACCTTGTTCGGAACTTAACTCAAACACTAATCAATTGAATTATGTACATACATATGCTATGTATATGGCAACGGTACATGGAGTAGTGCGATGCCAAAAGAACAGTAACTATGTTGTCATTACTTTGGACAAATTCCCCTTTCTTGACATTTTATATTTGGTCCTAAACATTTATCTATGGTACCTCACAGATGCATGTAAATGTAGTCGTACATGTAAGTGGTGGTCAGAAATAGTACAGTCGTCAATGCTGCTTCACAAAAAGGAAGACATGTTGATTGCATTAATATTTTATATTCATAGAAAACTCGTCCACCTAGTCTTAGTGGTTTGATTGCTTGTCTGCCTGGGTGCTGGCTTCATTGTTTGTTTGTTTGCTTGATTGATTAATTGATCGATCAACTGTTTCTCTACATATTTGTTATATACAGAATAAAGGCATATTATACAGAATAGTTTGTATCTGTCAGTAATCGTCTGATTTCATCTTCTTCTCCTCATGTATCCCTTAACCCTTCCTCTCATATAGACGCTTTCTGACGCCTATGCAAAACGAGCAATTTCTCCTTTGCTCATCATGTTTTAAAGTCTATTCAACTATTGTACTTTTATTTAAAAGGAGTTTCCAAATTTATTTGGGTATGTTTTCAAAGTCGTCTGCTGCAGATTTGTGATATGGGGGAAAGGGTAATTCAATCAAGTAAAATGCATTACCTTCATTTGTACATTCACCTTTTTTAATTAACACGTTCACACATATAGACGCTTCTTGACACCTCTTTTGAAAACATTGTGACCGAAGTAGAAATTGCTCAAAACGAGCAATTTCACCTTTTGCCACAATATATTTACAACTCTGTACAATGATCAGCATGTCTTATTCAGAGAATTTACATATTTTTGCTTACATGTGTCTAAAGTCGTCTGCTGCAAATTTGTTGTATGTGGGAAAGGGTTAAACATCATACGAGCCGTCCCGCGAGAAAATCAACATTGTGGACTCTGCGTAAAGTTAGGACCCGGATCAGCCTGACGATGCCTCGCAGGGTTACCCGGATAGACATCTCTCGCTGTTTCATGAATCATTACTCTATACCCCATCACACGGAAAGTGTCGGCCGGGATCAGTCTGCGCGGACTGCGTAGGCTGATCTGGATCGATACATTACGCAGATGCCATAATGTTGGTTTTCTCGCTGGACGACTCATATCATGGTAGTACTAATGCATAGAACATTTAATATTACTTAACTCTTTCAGCGCCGAAGGCAATATTAAGCTTTTTGCAAACAATACAGATTCAGGTGAGTCAGCTCGTAACGAGCTGTCTCACCTGAAATCTGCACTGTTTGGCTGTGAGTTATAAACATATTCCAAAAATCCTATAACATGAAAATAGAGTCGTCCGAGTTTGAACATGGAAGAGTATACTTTAAACAATTCGGCGCTGAAAGGGTTAAGCGTTCCATTGTTGTCCGTCTGAGCGGGACTCTACGAATTGTGTGTACGTTGTTGACATACTTAACAACAATTAACAGGATCTACTTAACAGTAGTGTGGTCATACAACCGTATCACGGATATTGGGAGACCAATTGTTAAAACAAGAAAGTTCTCCCTTTCCCGCAAACAATTGAAGTCCTTATCGAAATAGTATTTCAACTATTTTTAACTTCTTCTTTAAGATGATTTTATAAAGCAGACGACTCCAATACTACCATGTATTATGTTATGTTATGGTCAAGTAACTTATATATAGGAGAACTGTCTCGGGAGTAATTTGTATCAGTTGTTTAAGCTTTCTACGCAATCGATTTTAATTTTAATGCTATTTTACGCAAATGTCAACACTATTACAATTATATTAAGGCGTTTTCTTTGTAAAATCAAAGCGTCGATGGCACAAAAGTGGCCATCATGTAGAAAATCCTGCAAAGTAACAAGCAGTATCTCAGTGTAGGCCTTGCGATTTTCAATATATATAGGCATATACGATAATGCTCGATCTCCAGCTCAATTCTGCTACACTTTCAGCATTGATTTCTAATTGACGCTAGAACGTACAGACGTGTCTAACTTGTACACTGCATGACATCGAGTCCTTTAAACATTTGTAAACCAGTCTTATCATCTAGACAGTTTCATATGTTGCAACAACTACAAAATAAAGCGTTTATAATATTGATATTTAAGAACAATCGATAACCATTCTCGCCCGCTATTTACAGAACCTTTTGGAATTTCCAGACGCCTTATATTGCGTCATTGAGGTGTTTTGAGTATCATGAGAGTTATAGAACGCACAATGATATTTATTATCTGCCCAAACATGAAGAAAGAAAATATTTATATAATTTAACTCAATTATCTCAATAAATCTCAAATCTTAGTATCAGTCCGGTACCAAAGTAGCACTGACATGATTATTATCAATCGTGTCTCAGCATCACTGATGGAACTATATATTT
>JASEVX010000001.1:257365224-257632724 GCA_031761405.1 Serripes groenlandicus | reverse complement strand
ACTTAGTACATGTGTCCCTAATCAAGTAGTAGTACTTTCGTAAGTGTATAAGCGCATGACCGAATACTCTGGGCCATTGTGTTATCTGCCCTTGTTCAATAAAACGGCAAGGGAATCGTTCGTAACTGTTGCTACAGTTACAATCTCTAGTTCTTCTTATTATTATTATTATTCTTTATTCTCCTATCCAAAATTTTTGTCCAGAGCAATACTCATAAACTACTTGATGGAATTGATCGAAACTTGCAACATAGATAGATGGCAATGTGAACTTGTGTAGTTTTCAAGAATGATAACTCTGAGCCACTTTTTTGCAAAGTTATCTCCCCTTTTTCAATATTTTAATCAATTTTTGTCAGAGCGATATCTTGTGAACGAATGGTCAGATATTATTGAAACTTGGAACATAGATAGATGGCACTGTGCAGTTGTACAACATGCAAGAATTATAACTCTGGGCCACTTTTTAGCAAAGTTATCTCCCCTTTTTCATTTTTTTAAAAATTGGGTGATTTGAACTTGTATAACTCGATAACGAAAAGAGATAGAGACTTGAAACTTAGTACAAATGTTCCCAATCAAGTGACCTACTTTCTCATGTGTATTTGAGCTTGACCGAATACTCGTTTCTGATTGGTCGATTTTTCGGACTTGTATAACTCGAAAATGACTAGTGATAGAGACTTGAAACTTAGTACATGTGATTCTAATCAAGTAGTACTACTTTCTCAAGTGTATTAGCGCATGACCGAATACTCGTTTCTGATTGGTCGATTTTTCTGACTTGTATAACTCAAAAACGACAAGTGATAGAGATTTGAAACTTAGTACATGTGTTTCTTATCAAGTAGTTCTACTTTTGCATGTGTATTAGCGCATGACCGAATACTCGTTTCTGATTGGTCGATTTTTCGGACTTGTATAACTCAAAAACGACAAGTGATAGAGACTTGAAACTTAGTACATGTGTTTCTTATCAAGTAGTACTACTTTTGCATGTGTATTAGCGCATGACCGAATACTCGTTTCTGATTGGTCGATTTTTCGGACTTGTATAACTCAAAAACGACAAGTGATAGAGACTTGAAACTTAGTACATGTGTCCCTAATCAAGTAGTAGTACTTTCGCAAGTGTATTAGCGCATTACCGAATACTCTGGGCCATTGTGTTATCTGCCCTTGTTCAATAAAATGGCAAGGGAATCGTTCGTAACTGTTGCTACAGTTACAATCTCTAGTTACGATTCCCCAACAGAGTTGGGAATCGTATTGTTTTACTATTGTTTTTTATTACGATTCCCCAACAGATTTGGGAATCGTATTGTTTTTCTATTGTTTTTTATTCTTCTTCTTCTTATTATATCCCCAAAACAAAGTTTGGGGATATATTGTTTTTGCACCGTTTCTTATTATTATTATTATTATTATTATTATTATTATTATTTTTTTTCTTATTTTTCTTTCCATTTACCTTTGTCCGGAGTTTTTCTCGGAGATGCTTCACCCGATCTTAATGAAACTTTGCACAGACATAGGCCACCACTCGCAGATGTGCATGTGTGTTTCGGAAATTTTAAAATGGTCGCCATTTCAAAATGGCAGTCGACGGGGCGAAACCTAAAAAAAACGCAAAGTGCTCGGATTTCGATGAAATTTGGTTTAAAGGTAGATATAGATGTTTCGAGTTCAAGTCCGGTATCGAAATTTTATTCTCGCGTGCGGTTTTCAATATGGCCGCCAAAAGGGCGGGAAACTTGAACATTGTCCGATTTCATCGCAATTTGATTTGATAAATAGATTTTTATGTGGCGACTTCATTTCCGGTATCGAAATTTTATCCCGTGGCGGCCATTTTTTATTCAAAATGGCCGCCAAAACCTAAAAATGCTCCGATTTCGATGAAATTTGGTTTTCAAGTAGATATAGGTGTGGCGAGTTCATTTCCGATATTGAAATTTTATCCCGCGGTGGCCATTTTTTTATTCAAAATGGCCGCCAAAACTTAAAAATGCTCCGATTTTGATGAAATTTGGTTTTCAAGTAGATATAGTTGTGGCGAGTTCATTTTCGGTATCGAAAATTTATCCCCCATGGCGGCCATTTTTTATTCAAAATGGCCGCCAAAACTTAAAACTTCTCTGATTTTGATGAAATATGGTTTTAAAGTAGATATAGGTGTGGCGAGTTCATTTCCGTTATTGAAATTTTATCCAGCGGTCGCCCTTTTTATTCAAAATGGCCGCTAAAACTTAAAAATGCTCCGATTTCGATGAAATTTGGTTTTCAAGTAGATATAGTTCTGGCAAGTTCATTTTTGGTATCGAAAATTTATCCCCGCGGCGGCCATTTCTTATTCAAAATGGCCGCCAAAACTTAAAACTTATTCGATTTTGATGAAATTTACTTTTCAAGTATCTGAAATTTTATTGTCGCCCGCCACTTTCAAAATGGCCGCCCGAAAACTAAAAATGCTCTGATTTCGATGAAATTTGGTTTTCAAGTAAATATAGGTGTGTCGAGTTCATTCCCGGTATCGAAATTTTATCCCGTGACGACAATTTGCCGGTTTTGGGGATATATGTGACTTGCTTGCAATCACAATCAGTACTTGTTATTATTATTATTCTTTATTCTCCTATCCAAAAATTTTGTCCAGAGCAATACTCATAAACTACTTGATGGAATTGATTGAAACTTCCAACATAGATAGAGGGCAATGTGAACTTGTGTAGTTTTCAAGAATGATAACTCTGAGCCAATGTTTTGCAAAGTTATCTCCCCTTTTTCAATATTTTAATCAATTTTTGTCAGAGCGATATCTTGTGAACGAATGGTCAGATATTATTGAAACTTGGAACATAGATAGATGGCACTGTGCAGTTGTACAACATGCAAGAATTATAACTCTGGGCCACTTTTTTGCAAAGTTATCTCCCCTTTTTCATTTTTTTAATAATTGGGTGATTTGAACTTGTATTACTCGATAACGAAAAGAGATAGAGACTTGAAACTTAGTACAAATGTTCCCAATCAAGTGACCTACTTTCTCATGTGTATTTGAGCTTGACCGAATACTCGTTTCTGATTGGTCGATTTTTCGGACTTGTATAACTCGAAAATGACTAGTGATAGAGACTTGAAACTTAGTACATGTGATTCTAATCAAGTAGTACTACTTTCTCAAGTGTATTAGCGCATGACCGAATACTCGTTTCTGATTGGTCGATTTTTCTGACTTGTATAACTCAAAAACGACAAGTGATAGAGACTTGAAACTTAGTACATATGTTTCTTATCAAGTAGTTCTACTTTTGCATGTGTATTAGCGCATGACCGAATACTCGTTTCTGATTGGTCGATTTTTCGGACTTGTATAACTCAAAAACGACAAGTGATAGAGACTTGAAACTTAGTACATGTGTTTCTTATCAAGTAGTACTACTTTTGCATGTGTATTAGCGCATGACCGAATACTCGTTTCTGATTGGTCGATTTTTCGGACTTGTATAACTCAAAAACGACAAGTGATAGAGACTTGAAACTTAGTACATGTGTCCCTAATCAAGTAGTAGTACTTTCGCAAGTGTATAAGCGCATGACCGAATACTCGTTTCTGATTGGTCGATTTTTCGGACTTGTATAACTCAAAACCGACAAGTGATAGAGACTTGAAACTTAGTACATGTGTCCCTAATCAAGTAGTAGTACTTTCGCAAGTGTATTAGCGCATTACCGAATACTCTGGGCCATTGTGTTATCTGCCCTTGTTCAATAAAATGGCAAGGGAATCGTTCGTAACTGTTGCTACAGTTACAATCTCTAGTTACGATTCCCCAACAGAGTTGGGAATCGTATTGTTTTTCTATTGTTTTTTATTATTATTATTCTCTTTCAGCTATCCAAATTTTTGTCCAGAGCAATACTCATAAACTACTTGATGGAATTGATCGAAACTTGCAACATAGATAGATGGCAATGTGAACTTGTGTAGTTTTTAAGAATGATAACTCTGAGCCACTTTTTTGCAAAGTTATCTCCCCTTTTTCAATATTTTAATCAATTTTTGTCAGAGCTATATCTTGTGAACGAATGGTCAGATATTATTGAAACTTGGAACATAGATAGATGGCACTGTGCAGTTGTACAACATGCAAGAATTATAACTCTGGGACACTTTTTTGCAAAGTTATCTCCCCCTTTTCATTTTTTTAATAATTGGGTGATTTGAGCTTGTATAACTCAAAAACGACAAGTGATAGAGACTTGAAATTTAGTACAAATGTTCCCAATCAAGTGATACTACTTTCTCATGTTTATTTGAGCATGACCGAATACTCTCTTCTGATTGGTCGATTTTTCGGACTTGTATAACTCAAAAACGACTAGTGATAGAGACTTGAAACTTAGTACATGTGTTTCTAATCAAGTAGTACTACTTTCTCAAGTGAATTAGCGCATGACCGAATACTCGTTTCTGATTGGTCGATTTTTCGGACATGTATAACTCAAAAAGCACAAGTGATAGAGACTTGAAACTTGGTACAAGTGTTCCCACTCAAGTGATATTACTTTCTCATGTGTATTTGCACATGACCGATTACTCGCTTCTGATTGGTCGATTTTTCGGACTTGTATAACTCAAAAACGACAAGTGATAGTGACTTGAAACTTAGTACGTGTGTTTCTAATCAAGTAGTTCTACTTTCTCAAGTATATTAGCGCATGACCGAATACTCGTTTCTGATTGGTCGATTTTTCGGACATGTATAACTCAAAAACGACAAGTGATAGAGACTTGAAACTTAGTACATGTGTTCCTAATCAAGTTGTACTACTTTTGCAAGTGTATTAGCGCATGACCAAATACTCGTTTCTGTTATCTCCCATTGTTAAATAAAATGGCAAGGGAATCGTTCGTAACTGTTGCTACAGTTACAATCTCTAGTTACGATTCCCCAACAGAGTTGGGAATCGTATTGTTTTTCTATTGTTTTTTATTATTATTATTCTCTTTCAGCTATCCAAATTTTTGTCCAGAGCAATACTCATAAACTACTTGATGGAATTGATCGAAACTTGCAACATAGATAGATGGCAATGTGAACTTGTGTAGTTTTCAAGAATGATAACTCTGAGCCACGTTTTTGCAAAGTTATCTCCCCTTTTTCAATATTTTAATCAATTTTTGTCAGAGCTATATCTTGTGAACGAATGGTCAGATATTATTGAAACTTGGAACATAGATAGATGGCACTGTGCAGTTGTACAACATGCAAGAATTATAACTCTGGGCCACTTTTTTGCAAAGTTATCTCCCCCTTTTCATTTTTTTAATAATTGGGTGATTTGAGCTTGTATAACTCAAAAACGACAAGTGATAGAGACTTGAAATTTAGTACAAATGTTCCCAATCAAGTGATACTACTTTCTCATGTTTATTTGAGCATGACCGAATACTCTCTTCTGATTGGTCGATTTTTCGGACTTGTATAACTCACAAACGATTAGTGATAGAGACTTGAAACTTAGTACATGTGTTTCTAATCAAGTAGTACTACTTTCTCAAGTGAATTAGCGCATGACCGAATACTCGTTTCTGATTGGTCGATTTTTCGGACATGTATAACTCAAAAAGCACAAGTGATAGAGACTTGAAACTTAGTACAAGTGTTCCCACTCAAGTGATATTACTTTCTCATGTGTATTTGCACATGAACGATTACTCGCTTCTGATTGGTCGATTTTTCGGACTTGTATAACTCAAAAACGACAAGTGATAGTGACTTGAAACTTAGTACGTGTGTTTCTAATCAAGTAGTTCTACTTTCTCAAGTGTATTAGCGCATGACCGAATACTCGTTTCTGATTGGTCGATTTTTCGGAATTGTATAACTCAAAAACGACAAGTGATAGACACTTGAAACTTAGTACATGTGTTCCTAATCAAGTAGTACTACTTTTGCAAGTGTATTAGCGTATGACCAAATACTCGTTTCTGTTATCTCCCATTGTTAAATAAAATGGCAAGGGAATCGTTCGTAACTGTTGCTACAGTTACAATCTCTAGTTACGATTCCCCAACAGAGTTGGGAATCGTATTGTTTTTCTACTGTTTTTTATTATTATTCTTTCTTTCTTCTTTTTCTTCTATCCAATTTTTTGTCCAGAGCAATACTCATAAACTACTTGATGGAATTGATTGAAACTTCCAACATAGATAGATGGCAATGTGAACTTGTGTAGTTTTCAAGAATGATAACTCTGAGCCACTGTTTTGCAAAGTTATCTCCCCTTTTTCAATATTTTAATCAATTTTTGTCAGAGCGATATCTTGTGAACGAATGGTCAGATAATATTGAAACTTGGAACATAGATAGATGGCACTGTGCAGTTGTACAACATGCAAGAATTATAACTCTGGGCCACTTTTTTGCAAAGTTATCTCCCCTTTTTCATTTTTTTAATTATTGGGTGATTTGAACTCAATAACGAAAAGAGATATAGACTTGAAACTTAGTACAAATGTTCCCAATCAAGTGACCTACTTTCTCATGTGTATTTGAGCTTGACCGAATACTCGTTTCTGATTGGTCGATTTTTCGGACTTGTATAACTCGAAAATGACTAGAGATAGAGACTTGAAACTTAGTACATGTGATTCTAATCAAGTAGTACTACTTTCTCAAGTGTATTAGTGCATGACCGAATACTCATTTCTGATTGGTCGATTTTTCTGACTTGTATAACTCAAAAACGACAAGTGATAGAGACTTGAAACTTAGTACATGTGTTTCTATCAAGTAGTTCTACTTTTGCATGTGTATTAGCGCATGACCGAACACTCGTTTCTGATTGGTCGATTTTTCGGATTTGTATAACTCAAAAACGACAAGTGATAGAGACTTGAAACTTAGTACATGTGTTTCTTATCAAGTAGTACTATTTTTGCATGTGTATTAGCACATGACCGAATACTCGTTTCTGATTGGTCGATTTTTCGGACTTGTATAACTCATAAACGACAAGTGATAGAGACTTGAAACTTAGTACATGTGTCCCTAATCAAGTAGTAGTACTTTTGCAAGTGTATTAGCGCATTACCGAATACTCTGGGCCATTGTGTTATCTGCCCTTGTTCAATAAAATGGCAAGGGAATCGTTCGTAACTGTTGCTACAGTTACAATCTCTAGTTACGATTCCCCAACAGAGTTGGGAATCGTATTGTTTTTCTACTGTTTTTTATTATTATTCTTCTTCTTCTTCTTATTATTATTATTATTATTATTTTCTTTCTCCTATCCAAATTTTTGTCCAGAGCAATACTCATAAACTACTTGATGGAATTGATCGAAACTTGCAACATAGATAGATGGCTATGTGAACTTGTGTAGTTTTCAAGAATGATAACTCTGAGCCACTCTTTTGCAAAGTTATCTCCCCTTTTTCAATATTTTAATCAATTTTTGTCAGAGCGATATCTTGTGAACGAATGGTCAGATATTATTGAAACTTGGAACATAGATAGATGGCACTGTGCAGTTGTACAACATGCAAGAATTATAACTCTGGGCCACTTTTTTGCAAAGTTATCTCCCCTTTTTCATTTTTTTAATAATTGGGTGATTTGAACTTGTATAACTCGATAACGAAAAGAGATAGAAACTTGAAACTTAGTACAAATGTTCCCAATCAAGTGACCTACTTTCTCATGTGTATTTGAGCTTGACCGAATACTCGTTTCTGATTGGTCGATTTTTCGGACTTGTATAACTCGAAAATGACTAGTGATAGAGACTTGAAACTTAGTACATGTGATTCTAATCAAGTAGTACTACTTTCTCAAGTGTATTAGCGCATGACCGAATACTCGTTTCTGATTGGTCGATTTTTCTGACTTGTATAACTCAAAAACGACAAGTGATAGAGACTTGAAACTTAGTACATGTGTTTCTTATCAAGTAGTTCTACTTTTGCATGTGTATTAGCGCATGACCGAATACTCGTTTCTGATTGGTCGATTTTTCGGACTTGTATAACTCAAAAACGACAAGTGATAGAGACTTGAAACTTAGTACATGTGTTTCTTATCAAGTAGTACTATTTTTGCATGTGTATTAGCGCATGATCGAATACTCGTTTCTGATTGGTCGATTTTTCGGACTTGTATAACTCAAAAACGACAAGTGATAGAGACTTGAAACTTAGTACATGTGTCCCTAATCAGGTAGTAGTACTTTCGCAAGTGTATTAGCGCATTACCGAATACTCTGGGCCATTGTGTTATCTGCCCTTGTTTAATACAATGGCAAGGGAATCGTTCGTAACTGTTGCTACAGTTACAATCTCTAGTTCTTCTTCTTCTTATTATTATTATTCTTTATTCTCCTATCCGAAAATTTTGTCCAGAGCAATACTCATAAACTACTTGATGGAATTGATCGAAACTTGCAACATAGATAGATGGCAATGTGAACTTGTGTAGTTTTCAAGAATGATAACTCTGAGCCCTTTTTTTGCAAAGTTATCTCCCCTTTTTCAATATTTTAATCAATTTTTGTCAGAGCGATATCTTGTGAACGAATGGTCAGATATTATTGAAACTTGGAACATAGATAGATGGCACTGTGCAGTTGTACAACATGCAAGAATTATAACTCTGGGCCACTTTTTTACAAAGTTATCTCCCCTTTTTCATTTTTTTAATAATTGGGTGATTTGAACTTGTATAACTCGATAACGAAAAGAGATAGAGACTTGAAACTTAGTACAAATGTTCCCAATCAAGTGACCTACTTTCTCATGTGTATTTGAGCTTGACCGAATACTCGTTTCTGATTGGTCGATTTTTCGGACTTGTATAACTCGAAAATGACTAGTGATAGAGACTTGAAACTTAGTACATGTGATTCTAATCAAGTAGTACTACTTTCTCAAGTGTATTAGCGTATGACCGAATACTCGTTTCTGATTGGTCGATTTTTCTGACTTGTATAACTCAAAAACGACAAGTGATAGAGACTTGAAACTTAGTACATGTGTTTCTTATCAAGTAGTTCTACTTTTGAATGTGTATTAGCGCATGACCGAATACTCGTTTCTGATTGGTCGATTTTTCGGGCTTGTATAACTTAAAAACGACAAGTGATAGAGACTTGAAACTTAGTACATGTGTTTCTTATCAAGTAGTTCTACTTTTGCATGTGTATTAGCGCATGACCGAATACTCGTTTCTGATTGGTCGATTTTTCGGACTTGTATAACTCAAAAACGACAAGTGATAGAGACTTGAAACTTAGTACATGTGTCCCTAATCAAGTAGTAGTACTTTCGCAAGTGTATAAGCGCATGACCGAATACTCGTTTCTGATTGGTCGATTTTTCGGACTTGTATAACTCAAAACCGACAAGTGATAGAGACTTGAAACTTAGTACATGTGTCCCTAATCAAGTAGTAGTACTTTCGCAAGTGTATTAGCGCATTACCGAATACTCTGGGCCATTGTGTTATCTGCCCTTGTTCAATAAAATGGCAAGGGAATCGTTCGTAACTGTTGCTACAGTTACAATCTCTAGTTACGATTCCCCAACAGAGTTGGGAATCGTATTGTTTTTCTATTGTTTTTTATTATTATTATTCTCTTTCAGCTATCCAAATTTTTGTCCAGAGCAATACTCATAAACTACTTGATGGAATTGATCGAAACTTGCAACATAGATAGATGGCAATGTGAACTTGTGTAGTTTTTAAGAATGATAACTCTGAGCCACTTTTTTGCAAAGTTATCTCCCCTTTTTCAATATTTTAATCAATTTTTGTCAGAGCTATATCTTGTGAACGAATGGTCAGATATTATTGAAACTTGGAACATAGATAGATGGCACTGTGCAGTTGTACAACATGCAAGAATTATAACTCTGGGCCACTTTTTTGCAAAGTTATCTCCCCCTTTTCATTTTTTTAATAATTGGGTGATTTGAGCTTGTATAACTCAAAAACGACAAGTGATAGAGACTTGAAATTTAGTACAAATGTTCCCAATCAAGTGATACTACTTTCTCATGTTTATTTGAGCATGACCGAATACTCTCTTCTGATTGGTCGATTTTTCGGACTTGTATAACTCACAAACGATTAGTGATAGAGACTTGAAACTTAGTACATGTGTTTCTAATCAAGTAGTACTACTTTCTCAAGTGAATTAGCGCATGACCGAATACTCGTTTCTGATTGGTCGATTTTTCGGACATGTATAACTCAAAAAGCACAAGTGATAGAGACTTGAAACTTAGTACAAGTGTTCCCACTCAAGTGATATTACTTTCTCATGTGTATTTGCACATGAACGATTACTCGCTTCTGATTGGTCGATTTTTCGGACTTGTATAACTCAAAAACGACAAGTGATAGTGACTTGAAACTTAGTACGTGTGTTTCTAATCAAGTAGTTCTACTTTCTCAAGTGTATTAGCGCATGACCGAATACTCGTTTCTGATTGGTCGATTTTTCGGAATTGTATAACTCAAAAACGACAAGTGATAGACACTTGAAACTTAGTACATGTGTTCCTAATCAAGTAGTACTACTTTTGCAAGTGTATTAGCGTATGACCAAATACTCGTTTCTGTTATCTCCCATTGTTAAATAAAATGGCAAGGGAATCGTTCGTAACTGTTGCTACAGTTACAATCTCTAGTTACGATTCCCCAACAGAGTTGGGAATCGTATTGTTTTTCTACTGTTTTTTATTATTATTCTTTCTTTCTTCTTTTTCTTCTATCCAATTTTTTGTCCAGAGCAATACTCATAAACTACTTGATGGAATTGATTGAAACTTCCAACATAGATAGATGGCAATGTGAACTTGTGTAGTTTTCAAGAATGATAACTCTGAGCCACTGTTTTGCAAAGTTATCTCCCCTTTTTCAATATTTTAATCAATTTTTGTCAGAGCGATATCTTGTGAACGAATGGTCAGATAATATTGAAACTTGGAACATAGATAGATGGCACTGTGCAGTTGTACAATATGCAAGAATTATAACTCTGGGCCACTTTTTTGCAAAGTTATCTCCCCTTTTTCATTTTTTTAATAATTGGGTGATTTGAACTCAATAACGAAAAGAGATATAGACTTGAAACTTAGTACAAATGTTCCCAATCAAGTGACCTACTTTCTCATGTGTATTTGAGCTTGACCGAATACTCGTTTCTGATTGGTCGATTTTTCGGACTTGTATAACTCGAAAATGACTAGAGATAGAGACTTGAAACTTAGTACATGTGATTCTAATCAAGTAGTACTACTTTCTCAAGTGTATTAGTGCATGACCGAATACTCATTTCTGATTGGTCGATTTTTCTGACTTGTATAACTCAAAAACGACAAGTGATAGAGACTTGAAACTTAGTACATGTGTTTCTATCAAGTAGTTCTACTTTTGCATGTGTATTAGCGCATGACCGAACACTCGTTTCTGATTGGTCGATTTTTCGGATTTGTATAACTCAAAAACGACAAGTGATAGAGACTTGAAACTTAGTACATGTGTTTCTTATCAAGTAGTACTATTTTTGCATGTGTATTAGCACATGACCGAATACTCGTTTCTGATTGGTCGATTTTTCGGACTTGTATAACTCATAAACGACAAGTGATAGAGACTTGAAACTTAGTACATGTGTCCCTAATCAAGTAGTAGTACTTTTGCAAGTGTATTAGCGCATTACCGAATACTCTGGGCCATTGTGTTATCTGCCCTTGTTCAATAAAATGGCAAGGGAATCGTTCGTAACTGTTGCTACAGTTACAATCTCTAGTTCTTCTTCTTCTTATTATTATTATTCTTTATTCTCCTATCCGAAAATTTTGTCCAGAGCAATACTCATAAACTACTTGATGGAATTGATCGAAACTTGCAACATAGATAGATGGCAATGTGAACTTGTGTAGTTTTCAAGAATGATAACTCTGAGCCACTTTTTTGCAAAGTTATCTCCCCTTTTTCAATATTTTAATCAATTTTTGTCAGAGCGATATCTTGTGAACGAATGGTCAGATATTATTGAAACTTGGAACATAGATAGATGGCACTGTGCAGTTGTACAACATGCAAGAATTATAACTCTGGGCCACTTTTTTGCAAAGTTATCTCCCCTTTTTCATTTTTTTCATAATTGGGTGATTTGAACTTGTATAACTCGATAACGAAATGAGATAGAGACTTGAAACTTAGTACAAATGTTCCCAATCAAGTGACCTACTTTCTCATGTGTATTTGAGCTTGACCGAATACTCGTTTCTGATTGGCCGATTTTTCGGACTTGTATAACTCGAAAATGACTAGTGATAGAGACTTGAAACTTAGTACATGTGATTCTAATCAAGTAGTACTACTTTCTCAAGTGTATTAGCGCATGACCGAATACTCGTTTCTGATTGGTCGATTTTTCTGACTTGTATAACTCAAAAACGACAAGTGATAGAGACTTGAAACTTAGTACATGTGTTTCTTATCAAGTAGTTCTACTTTTGCATGTGTATTAGCGCATGACCGAATACTCGTTTCTGATTGGTCGATTTTTCGGACTTGTATAACTCGAAAATGACTAGTGATAGAGACTTGAAACTTAGTACATGTGATTCTAATCAAGTAGTACTACTTTCTCAAGTGTATTAGCGCATGACCGAATACTCGTTTCTGATTGGTCGATTTTTCTGACTTGTATAACTCAAAAACGACAAGTGATAGAGACTTGAAACTAAGTACATGTGTTTCTTATCAAGTAGTACTACTTTTGCATGTGTATTAGCGCATGACCGAATACTCGTTTCTGATTGGTCGATTTTTCGGACTTGTATAACTCAAAAACGACAAGTGATAGAGACTTGAAACTTAGTACATGTGTCCCTAATCAAGTAGTAGTACTTTAGTAAGTGTATTAGCGCATTACCGAATACTCTGGGCCATTGTGTTATCTGCCCTTGTTCAATAAAATGGCAAGGGAATCGTTCGTAACTGTTGCTACAGTTACAATCTCTAGTTACGATTCCCCAATTACGATTCCCCAACAGAGTTGGGAATCGTATTGTTTTTCTATTGTTTTTTATTATTATTATTCTCTTTCAGCTATCCAAATTTTTGTCCAGAGCAATACTCATAAACTACTTGATGGAATTGATCGAAACTTGCAACATAGATAGATGGCAATGTGAACTTGTGTAGTTTTCAAGAATGATAACTCTGAGCCACTTTTTTGCAAAGTTATCTCCCCTTTTTCAATATTTTGATCAATTTTTGTCAGAGCTATATCTTGTGAACGAATGATCAGATATTATTGAAACTTGGAACATAGATAGATGGCACTGTGCAGTTGTACAACATGCAAGAATTATAACTCTGGGCCACTTTTTTGCAAAGTTATCTCCCCCTTTTCATTTTTTTAATAATTGGGTGATTTGAGCTTGTATAACTCAAAAACGACAAGTGATAGAGACTTGAAATTTAGTACAAATGTTCCCAATCAAGTGATACTACTTTCTCATGTTTATTTGAGCATGACCGAATACTCTCTTCTGATTGGTCGATTTTTCGGACTTGTATAACTCACAAACGACTAGTGATAGAGACTTGAAACTTAGTACATGTGTTTCTAATCAAGTAGTACTACTTTCTCAAGTGAATTAGCGCATGACCGAATACTCGTTTCTGATTGGTCGATTTTTCGGACATGTATAACTCAAAAAGCACAAGTGATAGAGACATGAAACTTAGTACAAGTGTTCCCACTCAAGTGATATTACTTTCTCATGTGTATTTGCACATGACCGATTACTCGCTTCTGATTGGACGATTTTTCGGACTTGTATAACTCAAAAACGACAAGTGATAGTGACTTGAAACTTAGTACGTGTGTTTCTAATCAAGTAGTTCTACTTTCTCAAGTGTATTAGCGCATGACCGAATACTCGTTTCTGATTGGTCGATTTTTCGGACATGTATAACTCAAAAACGACAAGTGATAGAGACTTGAAACTTAGTACATGTGTTCCTAATCAAGTAGTACTACTTTTGCAAGTGTATTAGCGCATGACCAAATACTCGTTTCTGTTATCTCCCATCGTTAAATAAAATGGCAAGGGAATCGTTCGTAACTGTTGCTACAGTTACAATCTCTAGTTACGATTCCCCAACAGAGTTGGGAATCGTATTGTTTTTCTATTGTTTTTTATTCTTATTATATCCCCAAAACAAAGTTTGGGGATATATTGTTTTTGCACCGTTTCTTATTATTATTATTATTATTATTATTATTATTATTATTTTTTTTCTTATTTTTCTTTCCATTTACCTTTGTCCGGAGTTTTTCTCGGAGATGCTTCACCCGATCTTAATGAAACTTTGCACAGACATAGGCCACCACTCGCAGATGTGCATGTGTGTTTCGGAAATTTTAAAATGGTCGCCATTTCAAAATGGCAGTCGACGGGGCGAAACCTAAAAAAAACGCAAAGTGCTCGGATTTCGATGAAATTTGGTTTAAAGGTAGATATAGGTGTTTCGAGTTCAAGTCCGGTATCGAAATTTTATTCTCGCGTGCGGTTTTCAATATGGCCGCCAAAAGGGCGGGAAACTTGAACATTGTCCGATTTCATCGCAATTTGATTTGATAAATAGATTTTTATGTGGCGACTTCATTTCCGGTATCGAAATTTTATCCCGTGGCGGCCATTTTTTATTCAAAATGGCCGCCAAAACCTAAAAATGCTCCGATTTCGATGAAATTTGGTTTTCAAGTAGATATAGGTGTGGCGAGTTCATTTCCGATATTGAAATTTTATCCCGCGGTGGCCATTTTTTTATTCAAAATGGCCGCCAAAACTTAAAAATGCTCCGATTTTGATGAAATTTGGTTTTCAAGTAGATATAGTTGTGGCGAGTTCATTTTCGGTATCGAAAATTTATCCCCCGTGACGGCCATTTTTTATTCAAAATGGCCGCCAAAACTTAAAACTTCTCTGATTTTGATGAAATATGGTTTTAAAGTAGATATAGGTGTGGCGAGTTCATTTCCGTTATTGAAATTTTATCCCGCGGTCGCCATTTTTTATTCAAAATGGCCGCTAAAACTTAAAAATGCTCCGATTTCGATGAAATTTGGTTTTCAAGTAGATATAGTTCTGGCGAGTTCATTTTTGGTATCGAAAATTTATCCCCGCGGCGGCCATTTTTTATTTAAAATGGCCGCCAAAACTTAAAACTTATTCGATTTTGATGAAATTTACTTTTCAAGTATCTGAAATTGTATTGTCGCCCGCCACTTTCAAAATGGCCGCCCGAAAACTAAAAATGCCCCGATTTCGATGAAATTTGGTTTTCAAGTAAATATAGGTGTGTCGAGTTCATTCCCGGTATCAAAATGTTATCCCGTTGCGACAATTTGCCGGTTTTGGGGATATATGTGACTTGCTTGCAATCACAATCAGTACTTGTTATTATTATTATTATTATTATTCTTTATTCTCCTATCCAAAAAATTTGTCCAGAGCAATACTCATAAACTACTTGATGGAATTGATCGAAACTTGCAACATAGATAGATGGCAAAGTGAACTTGTGTAGTTTTCAAGAATGATAACTCTGAGCCACTTTTTTGCAAAGTTATCTCCCCTTTTTCAATATTTTAATCAATTTTTGTCAGAGCGATATCTTGTGAACGAATGGTCAGATATTATTGAAACTTGGAACATAGATAGATGGCACTGTGCAGTTGTACAACATGCAAGAATTATAACTCTGGGCCACTTTTTTGCAAAGTTATCTCCCCTTTTTCATTTTTTTAATAATTGGGTGATTTGAACTTGTATAACTCGATAACGAAAAGAGATAGAGACTTGAAACTTAGTACAAATGTTCCCAATCAAGTGACCTACTTTCTCATGTGTATTTGAGCTTGACCGAATACTCGTTTCTGATTGGTCGATTTTTCGGACTTGTATAACTCGAAAATGACTAGTGATAGAGACTTGAAACTTAGTACAAATGTTCCCAATCAAGTGACCTACTTTCTCATGTGTATTTGAGCTTGACCGAATACTCGTTTCTGATTGGTCGATTTTTCGGACTTGTATAACTCGAAAATGACTAGTGATAGAGACTTGAAACCTAGTACATGTGATTCTAATCAAGTAGTTCTACTTTTGCATGTGTATTAGCGCATGACCGAATACTCGTTTCTGATTGGTCGATTTTTCTGACTTGTATAACTCAAAAACGACAAGTGATAGAGACTTGAAACTTAGTACATGTGTTTCTTATCAAGTAGTTCTACTTTTGCATGTGTATTAGCGCATGACCGAATACTCGTTTCTGATTGGTCGATTTTTCGGACTTGTATAACTCAAAAACGACAAGTGATAGAGACTTGAAACTTAGTACATGTGTTTCTTATCAAGTAGTACTACTTTTGCATGTGTATTAGCGCATGACCGAATACTCGTTTCTGATTGGTCGATTTTTCGGACTTGTATAACTCAAAAACGACAAGTGATAGAGACTTGAAACTTAGTACATGTGTCCCTAATCAAGTAGTAGTACTTTCGCAAGTGTATTAGCGCATTACCGAATACTCTGGGCCATTGTGTTATCTGCCCTTGTTCAATAAAATGGCAAGGGAATCGTTCGTAACTGTTGCTACAGTTACAATCTCTAGTTACGATTCCCCAACAGAGTTGGGAATCGTATTGTTTTTCTATTGTTTTTTATTATTACGATTCCCCAACAGAGTTGGGAATCGTATTGTTTTTCTACTGTTTTTTATTATTATTCTTCTTCTTCTTCTTATTATTATTATTATTATTATTTTCTTTCTCCTATCCAAATTTTTGTCCAGAGCAATACTCATAAACTACTTGATGGAATTGATGGAAACTTGCAACATAGATAGATGGCAATGTGAACTTGTGTAGTTTTCAAGAATGATAACTCTGAGCCACTTTTGTGCAAAGTTATCTCCCCTTTTTCAATATTTTAATCAATTTTTGTCAGAGCGATATCTTGTGAACGAATGGTCAGATATTATTGAAACTTGGAACATAGATAGATGGCACTGTGCAGTTGTACAACATGCAAGAATTATAACTCTGGGCCACTTTTTTGCAAAGTTATCTCCCCTTTTTCATTTTTTTAATAATTGGGTGATTTGAACTTGTATAACTCGATAACGAAAAGAGATAGAGACTTGAAACTTAGTACAAATGTTCCCAATCAAGTGACCTACTTTCTCATGTGTATTTGAGCTTGACCGAATACTCGTTTCTGATTAGTCGATTTTTCGGACTTGTATAACTCGAAAATGACTAGTGATAGAGACTTGAAACTTAGTACATGTGATTCTAATCAAGTAGTACTACTTTCTCAAGTGTATTAGCGCATGACCGAATACTCGTTTCTGATTGGTCGATTTTTCTGACTTGTATAACTCAAAAACGACAAGTGATAGAGACTTGAAACTTAGTACATGTGTTTCTTATCAAGTAGTTCTACTTTTGCATGTGTATTAGCGCATGACCGAATACTCGTTTCTGATTGGTCGATTTTTCGGACTTGTATAACTCAAAAACGACAAGTGATAGAGACTTGAAACTTAGTACATGTGTTTCTTATCAAGTAGTACTATTTTTGCATGTGTATTAGCGCATGATCGAATACTCGTTTCTGATTGGTCGATTTTTCGGACTTGTATAACTCAAAAACGACAAGTGATAGAGACTTGAAACTTAGTACATGTGTCCCTAATCAGGTAGTAGTACTTTCGCAAGTGTATTAGCGCATTACCGAATACTCTGGGCCATTGTGTTATCTGCCCTTGTTCAATACAATGGCAAGGGAATCGTTCGTAACTGTTGCTACAGTTACAATCTCTAGTTATTCTTCTTCTTCTTATTATTATTATTATTATTTTCTTTCTCCTATCCAAATTTTTGTCCAGAGCAATACTCATAAACTACCTGATGGAATTGATCGAAACTTGCAACATAGATAGATGGCAATGTGAACTTGTGTAGTTTTCAAGAATGATAACTCTGAGCCACTTTTTTGCAAAGTTATCTCCCCTTTTTCAATATTTTAATCAATTTTTGTCAGAGCCATATCTTGTGAACGAATGGTCAGATATTATTGAAACTTGGAACATAGATAGATGGCACTGTGCAGTTGTACAACATGCAAGAATTATAACTCTGGGCCACTTTTTTGCAAAGTTATCTCCCCTTTTTCATTTTTTTAATAATTGGGTGATTTGAACTTGTATAACTCGATAACGAAAAGAGATAGAGACTTGAAACTTAGTACAAATGTTCCGAATCAAGTGACCTACTTTCTCATGTGTATTTGAGCTTGACCGAATACTCGTTTCTGATTGGTCGATTTTTCGGACTTGTATAACTCGAAAATGACTAGTGATAGAGACTTGAAACTTAGTACATGTGATTCTAATCAAGTAGCACTACTTTCTCAAGTGTATTAGCGCATGACCGAATACTCGTTTCTGATTGGGCGATTTTTCTGACTTGTATAACTCAAAAACGACAAGTGATAGAGACTTGAAACTTAGTACATGTGTTTCTTATCAAGTAGTTCTACTTTTGCATGTGTATTAGCGCATGACGGAATACTCGTTTCTGATTGGTCGTTTTTTCGGACTTGTATAACTCAAAAACGACAAGTGATAGAGACTTGAAACTTAGTACATGTGTTTCTTATCAAGTAGTACTACTTTTGCATGTGTATTAGCGCATGACCGAATACTCGTTTCTGATTGGTCGATTTTTTCGGACTTGTATAACTCAAAAACGACAAGTGATAGAGACTTGAAACTTAGTACATGTGTCCCTAATCAAGTAGTAGTACTTTCGCAAGTGTATTAGCGCATTACCGAATACTCTGGGCCATTGTGTTATCTGCCCTTGTTCAATAAAATGGCAAGGGAATCGTTCGTAACTGTTGCTACAGTTACAATCTCTAGTTATTATTATTTTTCTTCTTCTTTACCTCCAATTTGTCCGGAGTTTTTCTAGGAGATGTATGGCGGGATGTTTATGAAAATTGGCACAAACATAGGTTTCGGCCTGAAGTTGTGCAGGTGGGTTTTAGAATTTTCAAGATGGCCGCCATTTTCGAACGGGAAGCCGTCAAAAATCAAAAAATTTCAGTCCGTCATTTGTCCCGCCTAGTTCTCCTACAATGTATAACATATTGATGCCAAACTTAGTAGAAAGAATCGACACCACATGATATTGTATGTGCCAAAACAGGAGGTAACTCCGTTGGTTTTTACCAGAGTTATGCCCATTTTTACACAACCGCCATCAAACATCAAGAAATTTCCGTCCGTATTGTCCGGCCTACTTCTCCTACACCGTATAAGATATTGATGCCAAACTTGGTAGAAATAATCAGCAGCACATGATATTGTGTGCGCCCCAAAAACAGGTAACTCCGTTCGTATTTCCCGGAGTTATGCCCCTTTTTATACTTAAAAAATCTTCGAAACCTCAACAAACCTTAAAATGCTCCGATTTCTATGAAATTTGGTTTTCAAGTACATATAGGTGTGGCGAGTTCATTCCCGCTATCCAAATTTTATCCCGCGGCGGCCATTTTTTATTCAAAATGGCAGCCCAAACCTAAAAATGCTTCGATTTCGATGAAATTTGGTTTTCAAGTACATATAGGTGTGGGGAGTTCATTCCCGCTATCCAAATTTTATCCCGCGGTGGCCATTTTAAATTCAAAATGGCCGCCTAAAACTAAAAATGCACCGATTTCTATGAAATTTGGTTTTCAAGTACATATAGGTGTGGTGAGATCATTTCCGGTATCGAAATTTTATCCCGAGGCTGCCATTTTTTATTCAAAATGGCCGCGTTCAACTAAAAATCCTCCGATTTTGATGAAATTTGGTTTTCAAGTAGATATAGGTGTGGCGAGTTCATTTCCGATATAGATTTTTTATCCAGCGGTGTCGATTTTATATTCAAAATGGCCGCCTTATACTAAAAATGTTCAGATTTTCATGATATTTGGTTTTCAAGTAGATATAGGTCTGGCGAGTTCATTTCCGGCATCCAAATTTTATCCCCCGGGGGCCATTTTTGTTTAAAAATGGCCGTTTAAACTTAAAAATGCTCAAATTTCAATGAAATTTATGTTTTCAAGTAAATGTAAATTTTATTCCGCTATGGCCATTTTTTATTCAAAATGGCCGCCAAAACCTAAAACCTAAAAATGCTCCGATTTTGATGAAATTTGGTTTTCAAGTACATATAGGTGTGGCGAGTTCATTCCCGCTATCCAAATTTTATCCCGCGGTGGCCATTTTAAATTCATAATGGCCGCCTAAAACTAAAAATGCACCGATTTCTATGAAATTTGGTTTTTAAGTACATATAGGTGTGGTGAGATCATTTCCGGTATCGAAATTTTATCCCGAGGCTGCCATTTTTTATTCAAAATGGCCGCCTTCAACTAAAAATCCTCCGATTTTGATGAAATTTGGTTTTCAAGTAGATATAGGTGTGGCGAGTTCATTTCCGATAAAGAATTTTTATCCAGCGGTGTCGATTTTATATTCAAAATGGCCGCCTTATACTAAAAATGTTCAGATTTTGATGATATTTGGTTTTCAAGTAGATATAGGTCTGGCGAGTTCATTTCCGGCATCCAAATTTTATCCCCCGGGGTCCATTTTTTTTTAAAAATGGCCGCTTAAACTTAAAAATGCTAAAATTTCAATGAAATTTATGTTTTCAAGTAAATGTAAATTTTATTCCGCTATGGCCATTTTTTATTCAAAATGGCCGCCAAAACCTAAAACCTTAAAATGCTCCGATTTTGATGAAATTTGGTTTTCAAGTACATATAGGTGTGGCGAGTTCATTCCCGCTATCCAAATTTTATCCCGCGGTGGCCATTTTAAATTCAAAATGGCCGCCTAAACAAAAAATGCTCCGATTTTGATGAAATTTGGTTTTCAAGCAAATATAAATTTTATGCCGCGGTGGCCATTTTAGAATCAAAATGGCCGCCAAAACCTTAAAATACTCCAATTTCGATGAAATTTGGCTTTCAAGTAGATATAGGTGTGGCGAGTTCATTTCCAGTATCGAAATGTTATCCCGTGGCGGCAATTTGCCGGTTGGGGATATATATGTGACTTGCTTGCAATCACAATCAGCACTTGTTATTATTATTATATCCCCAACAACAAAGTTGGGGGATATATTGTTTTTGCACCGTTTCTTATTATTACGATTCCCCAACAGAGTTGGGAATCGTATTGTTTTTCTATTGTTTTTTCTTATTATTACGATTCCCCAACAGAGTTGGGAATCGTATTGTTTTTCTACTGTTTTTTATTACGATTCCCCAACAGAGTTGGGAATCGTATTGTTTTTCTATTGTTTTTTATTATTCTTCTTATTATTATTATTTTCTTTCTCCTATCCAAATTTTTGTCCAGAGCAATACTCATAAACTACCTGATGGAATTGATCGAAACTTGCAACATAGATAGATGGCAATGTGAACTTGTGTAGTTTTCAAGAATGATAACTCTGAGCCACTTTTTTGCAAAGTTATCTCCCCTTTTTCAATATTTTAATCAATTTTTGTCAGAGCCATATCTTGTGAACGAATGGTCAGATATTATTGAAACTTGGAACATAGATAGATGGCACTGTGCAGTTGTACAACATGCAAGAATTATAACTCTGGGCCACCTTTTTGCAAAGTTATCTCCCCTTTTTCATTTTTTTAATAATTGGGTGATTTGAACTTGTATAACTCGATAACGAAAAGAGATAGAGACTTGAAACTTAGTACAAATGTTCCCAATCAAGTGACCTACTTTCTCATGTGTATTTGAGCTTGACCGAATACTCGTTTCTGATTGGTCGATTTTTCGGACTTGTATAACTCGAAAATGACTAGTGATAGAGACTTGAAACTTAGTACATGTGATTCTAATCAAGTAGTACTATTTTCTCAAGTGTATTAGCGCATGACCGAATACTCGTTTCTGATTGGTCGATTTTTCTGACTTGTATAACTCAAAAACGACAAGTGATAGAGACTTGAAACTTAGTACATGTGTTTCTTATCAAGTAGTTCTACTTTTGCATGTGTATTAGCGCATGACCGAATACTCGTTTCTGATTGGTCGATTTTTTGGACTTGTATAACTCAAAAACGACAAGTGATAGAGACTTGAAACTTAGTACATGTGTTTCTTATCAAGTAGTACTATTTTGGCATGTGTATTAGCGCATGACCGAATACTCGTTTCTGATTGGTCGATTTTTCGGACTTGTATAACTCAAAAACGACAAGTGATAGAGACTTGAAACTTAGTACATGTGTCCCTAATCAAGTAGTAGTACTTTTGCAAGTGTATTAGCGCATTACCGAAAACTCTGGGCCATTGTGTTATCTGCCCTTGTTCAATAAAATGGCAAGGGAATCGTTCGTAACTGTTGCTACAGTTACAATCTCTAGTTATTATTGTTTATTCTCTTTCTTCTATCCAAATTCTTGTCCAGAGCAATACTCATAAACTACTTGATGCAATTGATTGAAACTTGCAACATAGATAGATGGCAATGTGAAGTTGTGCAAGAGGCAAAAATGATAACTCTGAGCCCCTTTTTTGCAAAGTTATCTCCCCTTTTTCAATATTTAAATCAAGTTTTGTCCGAGCGATATCTTGTGAACGAATGGTCAGATAATATTGAAACTTGGAACATAGATAGATGGCATTGTTAAGGTGTGCAAGATTGAAGAATGATAACTCTGAGCCACTTTTTTGCAAAGTTATCTCCCCTTTTTCATTATCTTAATAATTTGGTGATTAAAGCTTGTATAACTCGATAACGAAAAGTGATAGAGACTTGAAACTTAGTACAAGTGTTCCCAATTAAGTGACCTACTTTCTCATGTGTATTTGAGCATGACCGAATACTCGCTTCTGATTGGTCGATTTTTCGGACTTGTATAACTCAAAAACGACAAGTGATAGAGACTTGAAACTAAGTATATGTGTTTCTAATCAAGTATTACTACTTTCTCAAGTGTATTAGCGCATGACCGAATACTCGTTTCTGATTGGTCGATTGTTCTGACTTGTATAACTAAAGAATGACTAGTGATAGAGACTTGAAACTTAGTACATGTGATTCTAATCAAGTAGTACTACTTTCTCAAGTGTATTAGCGCATGACCGAATACTCGTTTCTGATTGGTCGATTTTTCGGACTTGTATAACTCAAAAACGAAAAGTGATAGAGACTTGAAACTTAGTACATGTATTTCTAATCAAGTGGTACTACTTTCTCAAGTGTATTTGCGCATGACCGAATACTTGTTTCTGTTATCTCCCATTGTTAAATAAAATGGCAAGGGTTTTTCTAGGAGATGTATGGAGGGATCTTTATGAAAATTGGCACAAACATAGGTTTACGCCTGAAGTTGCGCAGGTGGGTTTTAGAATTTTAAAGATGGCCGCCATTTTCGAACGGGAAGCCGTCAAAAATCAAAAAATTTCAGTCCGTCATTTGTCCGGCCTAGTTCTCCTACAATGTATAACATATTGATTCCAAACTTAGTAGAAAGAATCGACACCACATGATATTGTGTGTGCCAAAAAAGGAGGTAACTCTGTTCCTTTTTCCCAGAGTTATGCCCATTTTTAGACAACCGCTGTCAAACAGCAAGAAATTTCCGTCCTACTTCTCCTACACCGTATAAGATATTGATGCCAAACTTGGTAGAAATAATCACCAGCACATGCTATTGTGTGCGCTTAAAACAGAGGTAACTCCGTTCCTATTTCCCGGAGTTATGCCCCTTTTTATACTTAAAACGCTCCGATTTCATTGAAATTTGTTTTTCAAGTAGATATACGTGTGGCGCTTTCGTTTCCGGTATTGAAATTTTATCCCGCGGTTGCTATTTTTTATTCAAAATGGCCGCCGAAACCTAAAAATGCTCCGATTTCGATGAAATTTGGTTTTCAAGTACATATAAGTGTGGCGAGTTCATTTACGGTATCAAAAATTTTATCCCGCGGTGGCCATATTTTATTCAAAATGGCTGCCGAAACCTAAAAATGCTTCGATTTCGATGAAAATTTAGTTTTCCGCTACAGAGAATTTTATCCAGGGCGGCCATTTTTTATTCAAAATGGCCACAAAAACCAAAAAATGCTCCGATTTCGATAAAATTTGGTTTTCAAGCAAATATAAATTTTATGCCGCAAAAACCTAAAAATGCTCCAATTTCGATGAAATTTTGCTTCCAAGTAGATATAGGTCTGGCGAGTTCATTTACAGTATCAACAATTTTATCCCGAGGGGGCCATATTTTATTCAAAATGGCTGCCGAAACCTAAAAATGCTTTGATTTCGATAAAATTTAGTTTTCCGCTATAGAAATTTTATCCCGCGGTGTCCATTTTTTATTCAAAATGGCCGCCAAAACAAAAAAATGCTCCGATTTCGATGAAATTTGGTTTTCAAGTTGATATGGGTTTGGCGAGTTCATTTCCGGTATCGAATTTTTATCCTGTGGCGGCTATATTTTATTCAAAATGGCCGCCGAAACCTAAAAATGCTTTGATTTTGATGAAATTTGGTTTTCTAGTAAATATAAGTGTGGTGAGTTCATTTACGGTATCTAAAATTTGATCACGCGGCGGCCATTTTTTATTCAAAATGGCCGCCAAAACAAAAAATGCTCCGATTTTGATGAAATTTGGTTTTCAAGCAAATATAAATTTTATGCCGCGGTGGCCAATTTAGATTCAAAATGGCCGCCAAAACCTTAAAATGCTCCAATTTCGATGAAATTTGGCTTCCAAGTAGATATAGGTGTGGAGAGTTCATTTCCAGTATCGAAATTTTATCCCGTGGCGGCAATTTGCCGGTTGGGGATATATATGTGACTTGCTTGCAATCACAATCAGCACTTGTTATTTTTCTTCTTCTTTACCTCCAATTTGTCCGGAGTTTTTCTAGGAGATGTATGGAGGGATCTTTATGAAAATTGGCACAAACATAGGTGGGTTTTAGAATTTTTAAGATGGCCGCCATTTTCGAACGGGAAGCCGTCAAAAATCAAAAAATTTCAGTCCGTCATTTGTCCGGCCTAGTTCTCCTACAATGTATAACAAATTGATGCCAAACTTAGTAGAAAGAATCGACACCACATGATATTGTGTGTGCCAAAAAAAGAGGTAACTCTGTTCCTTTTTCCCAGAGTTATGCCCATTTTTAGACAACCGCCATCAAACATCAAGAAATTTCCGTCCGTATTGTCCGGCCTACTTCTCCTACACCGTATAAGATATTGATGCCAAACTTAGTAGAAATAATCACCACCACATCATATTGTTTGCGCTTAAAACAGAGGTAACTCCGTTCCTATTTCCCGGAGTTATGCCCCTTTTTATACTTAAAAAATGTTCAAAACATCAATAAACCTTTAAACGCTCCGATTTCATTGAAATTTTGTTTTCAAGTAGACATAGGTGTTTCGAGTTAATTTCCGGTATCGATATTTTATTCGGCGACGGCCATTTTAAATTAAAAATGGCTGCCTAAAACTAAAAATGCTCAGATTTCGATGAAATTTGGTTTTCAAGTTGATATGGTTGTGGCGAGTTCATTTCCGGTAGCGAATTTTTATCCCGTGGCGGCTATATTTTATTCAAAATGGCCGCCGAAACCTAAAAATGCTCCGATTTTGATGAAATTTGGTTTTCAAGTAAATATAAGTTTGGCGAGTTCATTTACGGTATCAAAAATGTTATCCCGCGGCGGCCATATTTTATTCAAAATGGCTGCCGAAACCTAAAAATGCCTCGATTTCGATGAAATTTAGTTTTCCGCAATAGGAAATTTTATCTAGTGGCGGCAATGTTTTATTCAAAATGGCCGCCAAAACATAAAAATACTCCGATTTCGATGAAATTTGGTTTTCAAGTACATATAAGTGTGGTGAGTTCATTCCTGGTATCCAAATTTTATGCCGCGGTGGCCATTTTAAATTCAAAATGGCTGCCTGAAACCAAAAATGCTCAAATTTCGATGAAATTTCGTTTTTAAGTAGATATAGGTGTGGCGAGTTCATTTCCACCACATTATATTGTTTGCACTTAAAACAGATGTAACTCCGTTCCTTTTTCCCGGAGTTATGCCCCTTTTTATACTTAAAAAATGTTAAAAACCTCAATAAACCTTTAAACGCTCCGATTTCATTGAAATTTTGTTTTCAAGTAGACATAGGTGTGGCGAGTTCATTTCCGGTATCGAAATTTTATCCCTTGGTTCCTATTTTTTATTCAAAATGGCCGCCGAAACATAAAAATGCTCCGATTTCGATGAAATTTGGTTTTCAAGTACATATAAGTGTGGTGAGTTCATTCCTGGTATCGAAATTTTATTCCACGACAGCCATTTTAAATTCAAAATGGCTGCCTAAAACTAAAAATGCTCCGATTTCGATGAAATTTGGTTTTCAAGTTGATATGGGTGTGGCGAGTTCATTTCCGGTATCGAATTTTTATCCCGTGGCGGCTATATTTTATTCAAAATGGCCGCCGAAACCTAAAAATGCTCCGATTTTGATGAAATTTGGTTTTCAAGTAAATATAAGTGTGGCGAGCTCATTTACGGTATCAAAAATGTTATCCCGCGGCGGCCATATTTTATTCAAAATGGCTGCCGAAACCTAAAAATGCCTCGATTTCGATGAAATTTAGTTTTTGGCAATAGGAAATTTTATCATTTTTTATTCAAAATGGCCGCCAAAACAAAAAAATACTCCGATTCGATGAAATTTGGTTTTCAAGCAAATATAAATTTAATGCCGCCGTGGCGATTTTAGATTTAAAATGGCCGCCAAAACCTAAAAATGCTCCAATTTCGATGAAATTTGGCTTTCAAGTAGATATAGGTGTGGGGAGTTCAGTTCCGGTATCGAAATGTTATCCCGTGGTGACAATTTGCCGGTTGGGGATATATATGTGACTTGCTTGCAATCACAATCAGCACTTGTTATTGTTGCTGTTGTTTTTATTATTTAATTTTCGAAAATACCATGGTATTATCCAAACATAAAACCGAAACACTTACAGCAAAGTCAATGAGATATTGAGCTTCGTTCCAGTGGCGGACATCCGAGCTCCCGCGCTATAACCGGAGACACCTAGCTTACTGCTCGCCACGACCCCTTGACCGCGCTATCATCGGAGACACCTAGCTTACTGCTCGCTATGCCCCCTTGACCGCGCTATCACCGGAGACACCTAGCTAACTGCTCGCTACGCACCCTTGACCGCGCTATCAACGGAGACACATAGCCTACTGCTCGCTATGCACCATTGACCGCGCTATCACCGGAGACACATAGCCTACTGCTCGCTACGCACCCTTGACCGCGCTATCACCGGAGACACATAGCCTAATGCTCGCTACGCACCTTTGACCGCGCTATCACCGGAAACACATAGCCTACTGCTCGCTACGCCCCCCTTGAATAGCAAATAACAATTAGTTCCTCTGGCAATGTTATGTTATTCCCATAACTACAATAAGTAACTCCTTTGTTTGCCATTTGATAGGAAAATATGATGAGTATTAATAGAGATTTTGTTTTTTAATTGTGATAATTAGGAAAACACCAAGGAATTTAAGTTTGACAACCATATGTCGCCGATGACTTTGATTGATCTGATTATATCGACCTTATGATTTAAATATTTTTGCACAT
Organism: Serripes groenlandicus; assembly: GCA_031761405.1. NCBI lineage: Eukaryota > Metazoa > Mollusca > Bivalvia > Cardiida > Cardiidae > Serripes > Serripes groenlandicus. The sequence continues at coordinate 257,604,897 of JASEVX010000001.1, read as the reverse complement.
GCAATAACGAATTGTTTAATTTAATGATATTTTATATTTCTCTATTCATGTCAACATATAGGTCAAATAACGCCAAATACATCCGCTGTCATGCTGAACTACCCAAATAGTCCCTAAAAATACGTTGTGTGCATAGAAATGAGTGTATACCATCACCAGAATGCATTGAATATATGACATTGAGTTTAAATCCATTGTAAATGTGTATAGGATGCACTTGAAATGATTGATTTGATCACTTTTAATATTTTTGAACTTTTTTTGATAGTGAAAGTAGAGAATTCTAACACCGGTTTTGTCCGGTCCCGATTTGGTCCAAAATGACGGTTACCATTTTTAAGTGCTGAATTCTTTCTTACATAATGCATTTATTTATTGCCAGGATGTTTTGAAAGTGGTTTTCTGCAGATCTATTGTATGTTGGAGTGGGTGAAAATACTATACTATTCTCGTTCAAAACGAGTTTTATTTCATAACAAAATATCATATTGAGAGGCAACGAGTGATAACGTGGGTTATTGTATAATTGAAGGATTCTGTAGCGAAAACAAAGAGAACATTTTTGTTTTATTGTGGTTTAACGTCCTTTAAATTTCCGTTGTTTTTATCAATCTTGATAAAGACCACGTGGTACGGAAATGACGTCACGATGTCCTGTCTCCTCATCACAATTTGATCTCTTCAACACCAGAATGGACTGCACTTAAATTAAAGAGTATTAATGATATATAAACTCCTTTTACAATAGTTATTCGGTTATAGCATGACGTCATAACACATATAAACATGTACTTGATAACTTCCCATGGCTACGAACCAATTCAGTGCCCTATTGATTCGTCGGCTTTCAGCAGTATTTGAAATATATCATGGCAGTCAGTTGTACAGAAGTTGATCGGGTTCTACACTGTTTTACTAAAAATCAACCTATATTTTTTCCCATGACCGAGCTCATAGAGTGCTGATATGGAGTTGATAACATCACGGGAAAATGAGACGCTATTCCGCAATGTTTTTAAACTCCATCAGCTGTAAATGTATCAAAATTACCTTGCAAGTATTTTACAAACAATAGCATGCGTTCGTCGGCACCCTAGTGTGTTACCTCCGCCATGAAAGTACACGAGTATAGTCGGTGTTGTCATCTGATCACATGACTTAGGGCGATATACCGAGACAGGGATACCGGCTGCAAATGAAGATTTTGTGCCCATTAAAAGTCAGTTATTTTCGGCACAAGCCCTTTCCCAAACACAACGAATCTAAAGCAAACAACTTGGAAAACGTATTTGCTCATTATGAACAATTTATCCTTTTTCGAAAATGTTTTCAAATGGTGTCTGCCGCAGATACGCAAATTGCGTCTTCTTCATTATGATGGCAATGGGTTGAACGTAATTCAGTTTCAGCAAATAATTATTTGTCTTGAAATAGTGCATGGTTATAATTGATTCAGTATGGCAATTCTACTGTTCTGGCCTTCCTTGTTTTACTCTCCAATTCATTTGGAACAACTCTTCCAGACAAACCATAGATGACAACTCCAGATCACCACATTGACTCTACAGCCCGCCGGTTGATGATATCCGAGGACTTTCGTCGTTTCTGATTGAGGTCAATTGAATAGATGAAATACCTCCCTTCGTTCATTATTTCGTTCACCAATAAACCCACATCTCCATCCATTCGTGTATCAAATCATTCACCTATGTGATGTTTCTTTCCGTCTTTCCTTCGTGCAGTTCTTTCTTTGTTACATTGATTCGTGGTTTTTTCACCGTTCGTACGTTAACCGTCTCCTTGGTTGGAGCGTCCACCTCGGGACTGGCAGGCCAGATTTCGATCACTGGATGGGTCATGCCAGAGACTTCAACTATGATAGTAATGGCTTCCTCTTTCTTGGCGCATAGGGTCGCGTTGATAGCATTACGACTGATGCATTGATGTCAGGATATATCATGCCGATAAGACTGGTGATGCCGTGATATAACTGAAATATTGTTTAACCCTTTCCCTTATATTGACGCTTTCTGACGCCTCTGCAGTAGACGGCTTTTTGAAAACATAGTGACAAAAGAAGAAATTGCTCAGAACGAGCAATTTCACCTTTTGCCACCATGTTTTCCATTTTAAGTTATCCATTCAATTATAGAGATTTTCTATTTTTAGACAAAATATGTTCAAACTCGTCTGCTGCAGAATTGTCGTATTAGGGAAAGGGTTAAAGCAGTTTCAAACACCATTCGAACACATAAATCGTTCTATCGTTCATCCATACATTAGTTCATTCAAACAGTATTTCCTTCCTTCGTCCGCTCATGTGTTCGATCTTTCCATCCTCCCTTCTTACATTCATTCATTAATTAGAATATTCATTCATTCAGTAATTATTCATTCATGTATCAATTCATCCATTCATGCATTCGTTCATTCATTCATTTACTCATCTAATCATGCATTGATTCATTAGTTCATTCATTCACCCCATGCATTCATGCATTAATTAATGTGTTCATTCGTGCGTAAGTTTGTTAATTCACTCGTCCATGCATCGCACATAAATACAGGTATAATTACCTGTTCTATAAGCTGAGGGTATAATAAGTTCGTCTTCACTCCCGTCAAATTCCAAGGTTCCTCCGTACTTTTCTGCAGCTTTTACACGTGCTTGTCGTGTGGCTTCTACACCGATCTCATAATAGGGTCTTGACCCGTCTGACATCCGGGCTTTAAATAATGCAATCGCTTCTGGGTGGACATAGTACTTCTGTAGAAACTCCGCTTCGTTTGTTGTCAAATTAATTCCTTGCTAGACATATTATCTGGTGAATAGCAAGGTTACCCAACGGAAGCACTTCACTGCAAATGGTTCCCCGTGTTGATAATTTAAACAGGGTACAAAACAAAACACTGCGCTTCATATCTGTCATCTTTACCCTTGATCAGTTAAGTACAAATCTGCAGCGTGCGACTTAAAATATCTAAGATAAAATATCTAAGATAAAATAGGGGAAAACTTCTCTCTAATTTGAATTTGAATTAATGAATAGATTTGCAAAATACGTAAGTAAAGGAGAGTTTGCTCATTATGAGCGATTTCTATTTCTGCCTTAAAAGAAGTTGATAGCGGACAGACGCATCGAAATGCGTCTGAACGTGGGAACATAGTTGATCTATGTTCCTGATGTTTGAAAGTTTTGTGTTTTAAGTGTGACAAATCTATGTTGTAGGTGTTTGATTTATTTGTCTTGGTGAAACTCTTCTCGTGGCAAACTTCAATATGGTTTTGGAAATCAGTTTTTCTTTACTTTGGTCTTTTAATTGTTAGTGATGTGTATATGTATATCGAGGGGGTAGTGCAAAAAGGGGCTATCTGCATATTTTGACAAATTGGACATTTTTACATTTATTGACATGTCTAGGTATGCTGCACATTCTATCAAAATATTGGGATTTGGTATCAAACTATATTTTATCATCAAAACAAAAAAGTGCTATCTGCAGAATGGCCTATTGTTGTTGTGCAGAACGGTGCTATCTGCGATTTCTTAGGGCAAAAAGGGGCTATATGGCAGATAGCCCCTTTCTTACCCAGAGATTAATTAGTGGTAATTGGATCTTTTGTACTAACACAATTATCAAAATAGACATTAACACTGATAGTTTATCTTGTATAGTTGGGCATGTGTTTATTTTGTCTTTTAGAGTTGATCCGATCAGCACTAAATTGTTGTGTATAGGAAATATTGTGGTCAGGACATATTAATAATTTATTTACAAGCAATGGATTACATTGTGTTGCAATTTTCACCAGGTGGAGACTGCTTGCTTAAATGTATATTGTTGTTACACAAATAGAGAAAACATCGTCCATTTAAGATACACTTTGCAAGGCTTTAGTTGATTACTTTAATACGTAGTAAACTCGCTATTTACCAGTTTCTGAGCATTTCTCTGATATGAAATATATTGATAGTTTAATAATTTGTGATAAAAACATCCTGAATTTTTCTGTTGATGTGTATTTAAATACCGGTCTAGGAGACAGCATACCTCTTGCTATAGGAAACGTTCATTCACATCACATGTGAAATCAAGTGATTGAAATTAAGTCAGATATTGTGCACCCAAGTTGAAAGCTAATACAACTTGCATATCTAGCTTTTCCTGGATACATGCATGTTATGATATGGCAAATCAAACTTCAAACATTGAAATATCAGCACAAACATCAACACATCCAGATGTAACACCAAGTAAATAAGCAGACTACCAGTACCAATGTCCAAAGAGGAAACAGTTATCCAGAAAAGTTAAAAACAAAAAAATAAATATTTATTTATATTTAATACCAAAGCAATTTTGTTTTTTCAAATGTGCTTTTATCCGATACTATAAGAAAATCAACAAGCATGACACATGCGATGGTAAACAAATACGTTTGTTGCTATTTGTTTGAAATATGGTCTTGAAAAAATAATATCTTTGAATATAATGTCACAAATATTTCAAAGAGGGCACTCAAAAATACAATTAAGTTCAGAAATGCATGCTGCGATTGCGCATGCCATGGGAAACACAAACTTATTGAAAGCAATTTCTCCTGTTTCCTTCAATGATTTCTAAAGTCGTCACCTGCATATGCATCGGGAAAAGGTGAAACTGATCTAAGAAACTTAAGAATTTTGTTTTAAAAGAGGAAAAAGTTGAAATAATATCACTGATGTGCATAAAAAGACCGCCTTTTAGGTTTAAAGAAAAGAAAAGCACGTTCACTTACTAGACTATTTGGCGCTACATTGAAACAAAAGGGGCTATCTGGCAGATGTCACTTTTTTGCACTAGATGAAACCAGACAAAACCATAATTATGCATCTAAAAGATTTGAAAATAATATTAGGCAGGACATTGAAAGGATTCTTTCTATAATGTTTTATCACGATATGCACAGAAATTACAGAGGAAAAGTCGTTTGAATCAAAGGTTAATGAACGCATGTGTGCCATGAGTTAAAATCGACTGTTTTTCAGCTAGTGTAACTTAACCTGCTTTAAGACGACTTTTAAAAACATCGTGACAAAAGGAGAAATTGCTCAAAACGAGCAAGTTCTCCTTTTGCCACAATATTTTAAACTTTTTTCAGTAAGTATGCCTACAATTATAGAGATTTTCCATAGTTTTTAGTAGACACTTTCAAAGTCGTCTGTAGCTTGGCACAAGGAAATGTCAAATTCAGCATGTAAAGACCGGCGACACTTTTCCATCTGCAGACGCATTTCGAGGCACCTGCTGCAGACGACGTTTTATAACATAATTGCAAAAGAAGTCATGAAGAGGAATTTGGACTTTTGCCACAATGTCTTGCCACTCATTTCGTTTATTAATGTTTAAAACTTGTAGAGTAATTTACCTATGCTATTAATATCATAATCAAAATCCAAGTCACACAAAAATGGGTCGTTTTGAATCTGCGTACAGAGACACATTGAAATGCACCGTCTAACCTGATGAGAGGTTTTCTCCTTTTGTCGCACTATTTCCGACTCTATTCAATAAGTACAAGTCTATCCATTAAGAGCTGCTATATGTTTGCGTAGATGTTATCTAAGTCGCCAGCTGCTGATTGGTTGTGTATGGGAGAGGGATAAATGACACTAAACCGTAAAGTCAATAAGGCCCTAAAATGATAGACGCAGCTTAGGTTCATAGCGTAAATATAGATACGTTCACAATCAATCTACCTCTATGCATTGGCAACTCTTCTTCTACCCAGTGTCCAGTACTTATCCAGTACTTATCCTGTTTAACCCTTTCCCACATAAAGACGCTTTCTGACGCCTCTGCACCAGACAGACGACTTGCTGAAAACATTGAGACAAACGAAGGAATTGTTCAAAACGAACAATTTCATCTTGTGCCACAATTCAACTGTGTTCAGTAAATGTAAAGGGTTTTTCAGTATTTTTGAACACATGTTTTCAAAGTCATCTGCTGCAGATTTGTTGTAAATGGGAAGGTTAAATAAATAAAAACTGGAATCTATTCAGATTATCCAACACACCGGTCGGTCGGTCATGAGCTAGCGGACGAACCAATCTAAATACAGCTTTTGACTAGTGCTCGTCGACCACGCGGTGTGGTAGGACAATCTAAATACAGCTTTTGACTAGTACTCGTCGACCACGCGGTGTGTTAGGACAATCTAAATACAGCCTTTGACTAGTACTCGTCGACCACGCGGTGTTTTAGGACAATCTAAATACAGCTTTTGACTAGTACTCGTCGACCACGCGGTGTATTAGGACAATCTAAATACAGCTTTTGACTAGTACTCGTCGACCACGCGGTGTGTTAGGACAATTTAAATACAGCATTTGACTCGTACTCGTCGACCACGCGGTCTGTTAGGACAATTTAAATACAGCCTTTGACTAGTACCAGTCGACCACGCGGTGTGTTAGGACAATTTAAATACAGCCTTTAACTAGTACTCGTCGACCACGCGGTGTGTTAGGACAATCTAAATACAGCCTTTGACTAGCACTCGTCGACCACGCGGTGTGTTAGGACAATCTAAATACAGCCTTTGACTAGTACTCGTCGATCACGCGGTGTGTTAGGACAATCTAAATACAGTATTTGACTAGTACTCGCCGACCACGCGGTGTGTTAGGACAATCTAAATACAACCTTTGACTAGTACTCGTCGACCACGCGGTGTGTTAGGACATTCTAAATAAAGATTTTGACTAGTACTCGTCGACCACACGGTGTGTTAGGACAATCTAAATACAGCCTTTGACTAGTACTCGTCGACCACGCGGTGTGTTAGGACAATCTAAATACAGCCTTTGACTAGTACTCGTCGACCACGCGGTGTGTTAGGACAATCTAAATACAGCCTTTGACTAGTACTCGTCGACCACGCGGTGTGTTAGGACAATCTAAATACAGCCTTTGACTAGTACTCGTCGACCACGCGGTGTGTTAGGACAAACTAAATACAGTTTTAGTACTCGCCGACCACGCGGTGTGTTAGGTCACTCTTAAAACAGCCATTGACTAGTACTCGTCGACCACGCGGTGTGTTAGGACAATCTAAATACAGCATTTGACTAGTACTCGTCGACCACGCGGTGTGTTAGGACAATCTAAATACAGCCTTTGACTAGTACTCGTCGACCACGCGGTGTGTTAGGACAATCTAAATACAGCCTTTGACTAGTACTCGTCGACCACGCGGTGTTTTAGGACAATCTAAATACAGCTTTTGACTAGTACTCGTCGACCACGCGGTGTATTAGGACAATCTAAATACAGCTTTTGACTAGTACTCGTCGACCACGCGGTGTGTTAGGACAATTTAAATACAGCATTTGACTCGTACTCGTCGACCACGCGGTCTGTTAGGACAATTTAAATACAGCCTTTGACTAGTACCAGTCGACCACGCGGTGTGTTAGGACAATTTAAATACAGCCTTTAACTAGTACTCGTCGACCACGCGGTGTGTTAGGACAATCTAAATACAGCCTTTGACTAGCACTCGTCGACCACGCGGTGTGTTAGGACAATCTAAATACAGCCTTTGACTAGTACTCGTCGATCACGCGGTGTGTTAGGACAATCTAAATACAGTATTTGACTAGTACTCGCCGACCACGCGGTGTGTTAGGACAATCTAAATACAACCTTTGACTAGTACTCGTCGACCACGCGGTGTGTTAGGACATTCTAAATAAAGATTTTGACTAGTACTCGTCGACCACACGGTGTGTTAGGACAATCTAAATACAGCCTTTGACTAGTACTCGTCGACCACGCGGTGTGTTAGGACAATCTAAATACAGCCTTTGACTAATACTCGTCGACCACGCGGTGTGTTAGGACAATCTAAATACAGGTTTTGACTAGTACTCGTCGACCACACGGTGTGTTAGGACAATCTAAATACAGCCTTTGACTAGTACTCGTCGACCACGCGGTGTGTTAGGACAATCTAAATACAGTTTTAGTACTCGCCGACCACGCGGTGTGTTAGGTCACTCTTAAAACAGCCATTGACTAGTACTCGTCGACCACGCGGTGTGTTAGGACAATCTAAATACAGCATTTGACTAGTACTCGTCGACCACGCGGTGTGTTAGGACAATATAAATACAGTATTTGACTAATACTCGTCGACCACGCGGTGTGTTAGGACATTCTAAATACAGATGTTGACTAGTACTCGTCGACCACACGGTGTGTTAGAACAATCTAAATACAGCCTTTGACTAGTACTCGTCGACCACGCGGTGTGTTAGGACAATCTAAATACAGCTTTAGTACTCGCCGACCACGCGGTGTGTTAGGTCAATCTAAATACAGCCTATGGTAGGCCCTATGGTAGGCCTTTTTCTTTGTATTTACCGCGCACCCCTTTATGTGATGCCTACATTGACTAGTACTCGTCGACCACGCGGTGTGTTAGGACAATCTAAATACAGCCTATGGTAGGCCCTATGGTAGGCCCTTTTCTTTGTATTTACCGCGCACCCCTTTATGTGATGCCTACATGGGGTCACAAAAAGGTACACTAGAAGTTTTGAAGATTAATCTTATCTTATAAAGTTTTTTCTTGGCCATGATTTATTATTTATGTGTTTATTTCGTTGTTTGGGATACTGACGTTGTTAAGCAGTCAAACACAAACCACTGGGAAAACTATCCTTAGTTGTAATTATATATCTGTCACTAGTTTTTTCCCCACTCCAACAGGCGACTGTGCTCGGTTATTTATAACATAATAATTGCTAAATATGAGTCATTTTTACTCTTTTACCGCGTTTCAAACTCTTTATTGAAACATTACCGTCATATTTCTTAATAGTTTCGAATATCATTCCAGATGGTAGATGAGATAATACTATATCGATACTCGACAATGATAGGCAAACCGAGATAGCTATGGATTCAGGAGTCGCGGGTTCGTACTCCGGCTAGGTCAATACTTATTTCAGATGTTTGACAAAAGTCATTGTAAGTAGCGTCATTCGTCTTCCATCAATTGGCTAAGTACCAATAAGAGAAGGTTGATAGTTGCCTGGGAAAGTCAGAAAACACAAGTTGGATGTACAGTTGTAATGGGTGTTAAACCCTAATCAAATACAAGTAAATCTACGACTGTATTTCTTATCAGCTTAACGATTATTGATGTATTGCGTTAACAAAGGAATTCGACAAGAATGCAGCTCAACATTATAAGATTAATATATTCTCATCGTCCTATCTATGACGAAGCACACTGTTATAAGCGAAATAAAACCCAAACAGAACAAGGTAGATCCTGATCGCGTCGGACTTGGATATCTCGTATTTGTTTCAAGCATGATTGATCATTTAAGAAAGAACTAAAAGTGTGTCTTAGATAATGAGAAACGATAATAAACCCTTCTCCCGCTGAATTCCTGCAATAGTTCCCTGAAAAACAAAAATTAAATCCCGTTTCGGCCATTTTGACAGCCAAATTTGATAAGCATTACTAAGGTAATACAAAAGTTGCTGCAAGATGCAGCAATTGGATGAATCAGCATTTTATGGCTTAAGAAATACTGTTTGATTCGAAAAGCACGAAACCCGCTTCTAAATATTTGATATAAATATATGATAACAATAGTTTTTTAGCACGGGAACTAAAGCACCTATTCCCAACGTGTTGACCTCGATCTCCCAAACATATTATAAACATTTGTCTGCGCATGCGCGTTCTTTTTGTTTCCTTAATATATTCTTAAAGTCGCAAAATTTAGCACAATAACTTCGCATTTATGAAATAATCCCATTTTCCTGTTATTAAAACCCCGGTGGTTCCCAGTGATGTTACATAGACTCCGCTCTGGTATACTGCTGTGTTCAGTTGTGTGACTTCGGATCGAAGTCAAGAGAAAAGAGGAAGAAATGTAACGGGAACGGGATATAGGTATAAATATCACTTCTAAAGCCTTGCTGCGGAAGCCGGCTTTTATAGCGACGTTGATAGAGTGGTTGACCATTTCGTAAAGTTAAGTAACGTTCATCGCGGTTAGTGCCTGGATGGTTCACCCGCGATGGCTTAATTCCGGTACACATTACACAATGGTTTTAATTTACATTTTAATTATAAAAAAGAACACTCGCATACAAGAGTTACTGCAAGATGTAGCAATTGGATGTTAGCCCGGGAATCAGTATTTTATGGCTTAAGAAATACTGTTTGATTCGAAAAACACGAAACCCGCTTTTAAATATATGATATAAATATATATGATATCAATAGTTTTTTAGTTAAATACGTTAAACGAAAACAAAAATACCTTCTCCCAACGTGTTGACCTCGATCTCCCAAAATTATTGTAAACATTTGTCTGCGCATACGCGTCCTTTTCCCCCCTTAATATAGTCTTAAAATCGCAAAATTTAGCACAATAACTTCGCATTTATGAAAATATTCCCATTTTCCTGTTATTAAATCCCCGGTGGTTCCCAGTGATGTTACATAGACTCCGCTCTGGTATACTGCTGTGTTCAGTTGTGTGACTTCGGATCGAAGTCAAGAGAAAAGAGGAAGAAATGTAACGGGAACGGGATATAGGTATAAATATCACTTCTAAAGTCTTGCTGCGGAAGCCGGCTTTCATAGCGACGTTGGTAGAGTGGTTGACCATTTCGTAAAGTTAAGCAACGTTCATCGCGGTTAGTGCCTGGATGGTTCACCCGCGATAGCTTAACGCCGGTACACATTACACAATGGTTTTAATTTACATTTTAATTATAAAAAAGAACACTCGCATACAAGAGTTACTGCAAGATGTAGCAATTGGATGTTAGCCCGGGAATCAGTATTTTATGGCTTAAGAAATACTGTTTGATTCGAAAAACACGAAACCCGCTTTTAAATATATGAGTTTTTTAGTTAAATACGTTAAACGAAAACAAAAATGCCTTCTCCCAACGTGTTGACCTCGATCTCCTAAAATTATTGTAAACATTTGTCTGCGCATACGCGTCCTTTTCCCCCCTTAATATAGTCTTAAAATCGCAAAATTTAGCACAATAACTTCGCATTTATGAAAATATTCCCATTTTCCTGTTATTAAATCCCCAGTGGTTACCAGTGATGTTACATAGACTCCGCTCTGGTATACTGCTTGTGTTCAATTGTGTGATATCGGGTCGAAGTCAAGAGAAAAGAATTCGAAATGTAATGGGAACGGGATATAGGTATAAATATCACTTCTACAGCCTTGCTGTTGAACCCGGCTTTTATAGCGACGTTGGTAGAGTGGTTGTCCTTTTCGTAAAATTAAGCAACGTCCATCGCGGTTAGTGCCTGGATGGGTGACCCGCGATGGCTTAACGCCGGTACACGTTACACTATGGTTCTAATTTATATTTTAATTATAAAAAAAACTACTCGCATACATTAATCTTCTATTGCAAACTCGAACGAGAACCAGTCTATTGACGAACTGCTACGGAAATATCCGAGAGCTGACGGTAAAATAGGGCGCATGCGCGATTAAGAGATTAACACGGCGCATGCACAAGCCCATTGCACCAGTGGTAGTTCTAAAACAAAACTAATATATGCACTGTTGCTGATGCACCCGCGTAATAAATAGAACGAACGAGAACCAGTCTAGTGACGAACTGCTACGGAAATATCCGATACTGACGGTAAAATACGGTGATCAAGACGATTAACACGGCGCATGCGCAATCCCATTAATTCTGCACGGCGAGGGTAAATAAAAACAAAAACTCACCCGAAGGAATTTGAGTTAGACAACCCATTAAAGCTAAATCTTTTTCATTTATTTGATTATTTCAGCTTCGTTTAAGTATTTGTTTAATGATGTTTAAATTAAAAATACAATCAATTTGCCTATCAAAATGTCCACCAAGGGAGGTAAATGTTATAGTTCAGTGTACCAAGTATTAATAGTATGTGTTCTCATATATAAACTAAGTATTGGTATATCTTTGAAAACATTCCATGTGTTCTCAGATATGAACTAAGTATTGGTATATCTTTGTAAACATTCCATGTGTTCTCAAATATGAACTAAGTATTGGTATATCTTTGTAAATATTCCATGTGTTCCTAGATATGAAGTAAGTATTGGTATATCTTTGTAAACATTCCATGTGTTCTCAGATATGAACTAAGTATTGGTATATCTTTGTAAACATTCCATGTGTTCTCAAATATGAACCAAGTATTGGTATATCTTTGTAAACATTCCATGTGTTTCAAATCTGAACTAAGTATTGGTATATCTTTGTAAACATTCTCTGTGTTCTCAGATATGAACTTAGTATTGGTATATCTTTGTAAACATTCTTTGAGTTCTCAAATATGAACTAAGTATTGGTATATCTTTGTAAACATTCTCTGTGTTCTCAGATATGAACTAAGTATTGGTATATCTTTGTAAACATGCTCTGTGTTCTCGATATGAACTAAGTATTGGTATTTATTTTGTTGTAAACATTCTCTGTGTTCTCAGATATGAACTAAGTATTGGTATATCTTTGTAAACAACGACCAAAATAAGCCTTCCGATTGGTTAATGCATTCAAGTATTATGCTTCGCGTCACTCAGATACTTGAGAACACATTTTGAGATATTGGAGCATTGAATTGACACCAGCATCCTGGACAGGTCTACTGAAATAGTACTGTGGTTGAGTATATGTGTGCGAAAGTCTTACAGTTGTATTCCATTCTCACGAGAATTGAACCCTGCACAGTTAATTCACGAGGCCGATGCTACACCTCTGAGATATTGTCTCCCACAGACATTGTACTCAGTGATCAATTTCACACTGTACAGTTAGTTCACAAGGCTGATGCTACACCTCTGAGATATTGTCTCCCAAAAACATTTCACACTGTGGTCAAGGTTAAGTTTATTGTCGCCGTGATCTAAATGAATGACTTATTGTTTAACCCTTTACAACAAACAGACGCTTTCTGACACCTCTGAAGCAGACATTTTGAAAACAGTGTTGCAAGTAGATACATAACTAATAAGTAGAATATTTCCAAATTTTGTTTCTTCTAAATATTTTCAAAGTCGTCTGCTGTATGTCGGAATGGGTCCAAACAACGTTATCACTTTGTATCTCAGTTTGAAGAACACCTTTGTCAGTTTGTATACGGCACAGTGAACGTCCGATTATTTCTTATTGTAGTTGTTATCGATCCGCGATAGCAGGTTTCGGCATACGATCATTGGGTCATATATTTATCATTTCCAAAATGGGCAAAATCAGTTGTGACTAGTGTCATTCGTCTTCAACCGATGAACTCAATAACCTATATTGAAAGGCAGCCAGTTGCAGTGAACGAATATTACACGTGGAGTTTAGATGCGAGAGATCCTCGAAACACCATTAGGCTGGTTATTTTTAGATTTGTGGTAAAACTAAGTGCAACAGAATTTCTTTTTTAACCAAATGTTAGCCTATACATGTATAAAGAACCTCCAAAAAGTCCTCAACAGAAATATGAGAATATTTTGTTAAATCAACCAAAATGTTTTTGTAAAAATGATACTTTTTGTGTTAACCCGCTCAGTACCCCATACATAACAAATACGTGACGTAGGCGGTGACGTAGGCGGTGTTACGGTGTTATATGGTAAAGTGAGCTGACTGAAATACTGTTGAAAACCTACACTGTTTTTGAAGTCGGTATATAGAAGAAAATAGTAAAACTATGGGTTAATACGATGCTGATTATGAAGAACACTTTCTTCTGTTGCTGCAATGATTCCAAATATCCTCTGCTACAAATGGTAACCAACTTAAAAGTATATAGGCCTAACTAACGGAACGCTTTTGAGTGTTTCAATGCTGTATAGTCGTTCCCTTTATTCCAGTGTGAAATGTGAAGACCGTATTGGACACACACAGAAAACGTGTTTTATCATAAAGAGTGGGTCCCTGCTTTCTGTTATTGCATATATAGTAAAATGGGAAGGAACTCAAGACAAGCATACCAAATTCTATACTCTATTTTGAGCCTAATTGCTTATTATCAATTTAGAAAGAATGAAAGAATGAAAAACAAACAACTGGGACAAAATGAATATCGTTTTATCATATTTTATATACGCAAAGCGCTATCGTAGACTGAGGTGTGAACAAACCGCAATGTCATGTAATGAAAAAGTTTAAAATATAAACGAATACAAATCTCGATATTGACTTATTTATAGATATTTTATCCAGCGAGGACTCGATATTCTGAGAGCTAAACTGGCGGGTTATTTCCCGTGATAACCCGGGTAGATTGCTTGCAATATGATTGGCTGACCTAGTTTTCAACCAACATATATAACAATTTACCCAAACAAAAGTATCGTATTTAATCGCATATTTTAGTTCACCATCCTCACGTTTGTCGAAATAGCTACAATAACGTTCCCAATTTTGTACTTTGAAAGATAACCCTTTGCTTGTTACAGACGCATTTTGAATCATCTGCAGCAGACGACTTTTGCAAACATCGTGTCAAAAGATTTCTTGTTTTGCCACTAGCTTTTTTTTTTTTAGCTCTCTCTAATGATTTCACTTTCATTTAGAGACATTTTCAGTCGTTTTGCCTAAATGCTTTCAAAGTCGTCTTCTTCAGGGTTATCTTGTTTAAGGGTAAAGGTTTAACCTTCGCCGGGTCAGTCTTCTAGAGATTGTAGATATACACTCTTTCCAATAGTCAACAAATCTGTAACAGACTACGTCTAAGCAAAAATGAATAAAATATCTACTCATGAAAATGTTATAATAAGATATAATTGAAAACATTGTTGAAAATGTAGCCTGCTGCAGATGCGTCTGCAGGAGACGACTTCTGAAAACATGCCATGTATAGACATTTTCTATATTTTATCTATTCCTGTTTAAAGCCGTCTACTGCATATTTGCTGTATGTGGGAACGGGATACAGTATTATATTCATAATGACCTTCCAGTCATGACCTTAATAAATCCTTGGTCTTTATTGTTGAAGTCTTTTGAATTATGTACAGTCATGGTCGAATGTATTGTGTACATACACAATATGGTCTCGTTCAAAGCCAATGCACGTTAACCCTTTCCAACATACAACAAATCCGCAGCAGACGACTTTGAAAGCATCTAGGCAACACACGCCACAGTATTTATATATGAAAGTAGAATCATTGAATAGAGTTGAAAACATTGTGACAAAAGGAAAAAATAGCTCAGCATGAGCAATTTCTTCTTTTGTCAAAATGTTTTTTAAAAGTTGTCTGCTGCATATGTATGCGTGTTATAGGTGGGACAGTGTCAGTCCATGAGAAAAGGCAGAACTTGGCATTTCTTAACCCTTTCCCTCATATAGACGCTTTTTGACACCTCGGCGGCAGACGGATATTTGAAAACATAGTGACAAAAGAAGAAATTGCACAAAACGTGCAATTTCTCCTTTTGGCACAATGTTTTTCACTTTTTGTCATATGTTATCCATTCATTTATAGAGATTTTCTATGTTTTAACAAGATACGTTAAAAGTCGTCTGCTGCAGAATTGTCGTATGAGGGAAAGGGTTAACAGTGCAATCTCACACAGAATCTGCACACGTGGACAGAAAGTCTAAGTAATATTTTTACAGTGTAGATATTGACAAGACTTTCCGGTATACAGACTGGTCTGGTTGTACACGATTCGCCAACGCCATGGACGGGTTCAATTGCAATTATTATTGTTATATTAAAGGATTTGTGGGGGGGAAAAACCATATTCTTTTTTCGAAATAATTTGGCTGTTGTACTAGAAAAGTCGTATGAATGGAAATATTTTGAGTGTCTAAACAAGCTTGTGTTCAGTGGGAATTCACCTGAGCTTACACA
This sequence comes from Serripes groenlandicus, assembly GCA_031761405.1. NCBI lineage: Eukaryota > Metazoa > Mollusca > Bivalvia > Cardiida > Cardiidae > Serripes > Serripes groenlandicus. The sequence continues at coordinate 257,588,998 of JASEVX010000001.1, read as the reverse complement.
TACTTGTATGTGGCATTTTCAGTGTAGGCAAACAAAAACCTGGATGCGGCTGATATTGTTTTTGACGGTCGCAAGAAACTGAACGCAGTGAAAAGTAACTGGTATTTTTGTGCAATCTATTTGTAAAGGACAACATTTCGGTGCAAAGAATAATACATAACCTAATTGTTCCCCTTTTCCTATTTGCAGAGACGCATTTTGAAAAAGAAACAATCGTGGCAAACACAAACTGTATTGGTAGAGATTATACTCTTAACCATTCAGATTTCTAGAGAAGTCTCAAATGCAGACGCATTTTAAACGTCTGCAGCAGAAAACTTTTGAAAGTGATTTTTCATATTTTCCTGAAGATGTTTGCATTATCACATGCTGCATTTTGTTATATGAGGGAAAGATTTAAAACGTCGATACAATTGGTAACACCACAGGACCCCAGGCATTCGGGGTTTTCATTGACGCTTGAATATTTACAGTTTCGTTTTTCATTGTCACTATAAATTGCAGTTTTTGCATTGTTTGCAAAGCTATTTAAAGTCATCCGGTAAAGATAATTATTCTCTGTGAATTACTTTTTATTGACAGTGATGACACTTTAAAAGTTATACAATTGAGAGACGTTTCTATTGAAACCATAATATTCCTTGATATCATCGATTTGTGGTTAGAGTAATTAAACCTTTTCCCACACGTAGACACATTTTGACGCATGCGCAGCAACCGGCCTTTGACAACATTGCAACAACATTATATAGTGCTTATGATAACAATGTCTCATTTTGCAGCTATGTTTTAAGTCTTTTCAATGATTGGGCTTTCATGAATAAATATTTTTCGATATGTTTGCCTAGACCTTTACATAGCCGTCTGCTTCTGAGTTGCAGTATGTTGGAAAGGGCTAAACATATGCTGTTATCTTCCCATCAGTTATGTGTGTATGCAACTGCTATGCATACAATGAGATGGGTCCAGCGAAAAGAGGTATAGTTATGTACTGGGGTTAGTCTGTGTATAAACACCGTCTCACCAGAGGATTCACCCTACATTTAGGGACATAGCTGCATAGATATAGCTTCTGACAAAAACATTCAATAATTCCATAAGCCAAAATAATTTCATTTCCATACCCCTTTACGTCTATCCAAAACGGGATATAACAAGACCCCTTTATGTCATGTTAAACGGGATGTAACAAGACCCCTTTATGTCATGTAAAACGGGATGCAACAAAACACATATTTATGTCATGTAAAACGGGATGCAACAAAACCCCTTTATGTCACGTAAAACGGAATGTAACAAGACCCCTTTATGTCACGTAAAACGGGATGTAACAAAACCCTTTTATGTCACGTAAAACGGGATGCAACAAAACCCCTTTATGTCACGTAAAACGGGATGCAACAAAACCCCTTTATGTCACGTAAAACGGGATGCAACAAAACCCCTTTATGTCACGTACAACGGGATGCAACAAAGCCCCTTTATGTCACGTAAAACGGGATGTAACAAGACCCCTTTATGTCACGTAAAACGGGATGCAACAAAACCCCTTTATGTCACGTAAAACGGGATGTAGCAAAACCCCTTTATGTCACGTAAAACGGGATGTAACAAAACCCCTTTATGTCACGTAAAACGGGATGTAACAAAAACCCTTTATGTCACGTAAAACGGGATGCAACAAAACCCCTTTATGTCACGTAAAACGGGATGTAACAAGTCCCCCTTTATGTCACGTAAAACGGGATGCAACAAAACCCCTTTATGTCACGTAAAATGGGATGCAACAAAACCCCTTTATGTTATGCAAACATAGACTGCAACAAGATTCCTTTATGTTTTGTTAAACGATATGCCACAAGAACCATTTTATGTCATGCCAAAACAAGATGCATCAAGATCCCATTATGTAAAGCCAAAACGGGATTCAGAAAGACGCCTTTATACATCAAAAAATGTGTGTAGCCAGACGTCTTCATATCATGCCAAAACGTAATTAATCAAGACTTCTTTATGTCATACCAAAACGTAATTAAACAAGACTCCTTTATGTCATACCAAAACGGAATACAACAAGATCCCAAGGTATGTCATGCCAAAACTGAATGTAACACGACTCCCTTATGTCTTGCAAAAACGGACTGTAACAAAACTCCCTTATGTCATGCTAAAACGGGATGCAATAAGACTCATTATGCAATGCCAAAACCAGAATGCAACAAAATCTCTTTCATGTAATGCCTAAACGTAATGTAACAAGACTCCTTTAAATAATGTCAATACGATATGCAACAACATCCCTTTTAACCTGGCACGACATATATGCATTTTAGATTCAGCGAGAATGATTATGTCATAAAATATTTTACCTTTAGCGAAACGTTTTAAGCAGTCGATATTAACATCTATACTGTTTGTACCCTTAGCCATTTGTAATGCGCCATTTCCAACGGTGTTTTCGATTCCATTTGTAAATGACTTGAGGAGCAATTTCTCCTTTAGCCACAATATTTCAAAAGTCGCTTGCTGCAAATCTCAAAATGCTGAAGCGTAAACCACAAGAGTTATTTCGTCTCTAATAAACCTTTCATTTTAACTCTTTTCCAATACAAATACAGACGATTTCTGACGCATCTGCAGCAGACGACATTTGAAAGAAAATAGGGCTTAACTAGAAATTGTTCATAATGAACAAATTCATCTTGTTTCACAAAGTTTTCATTTCTATTCGAGAAGTGTTATTTCATTTAACCCTTTCCCACATATAGACGCCTTTTGACGCCTCTGCTGCAGACGCCTTTTGAAAACCCTTATTTGTAAAGATTTCATGTTCTGTTAATATATTTTCGAAGTCGTCTGCTGCAGTCGAATTTGTCGTATGTGATAAACGGGAAAGAGGGCTTATTTTCAATGGCGTATGCTGCCGATTTGCTGTATTTGCGTAAGGGTTAAAAGAGGACCGTTTGCATATCGTTGTGACTTCCCTGGATAGCAGAAACGTGCAATTTGATTCCTCTGTTTAATGCCCCTTTCCCACAAATCTGCAGCAGACGACTTTGAACTCATTTAAAACATTGTGATTAAAGAAGAAATTACTCACAGTGAGCAATTTCTCCTTTTGTTACAATGTTTTCAAAGGTTCGGCTGCTGCAGAGGCGTCAGAATACGTCTGTTTGTTGGAAAGGGTTTCAGTTTGATCACCTCTATGTCATGTAAAACGGGATGCAACAAAACACATATTTATGTCATGTAAAACGGGATGCAACAAAACCCCTTTATGTCACGTAAAACGGAATGTAACAAGACCCTTTTATGTCACGTAAAACGGGATGCAACAAAACCCCTTTATGTCACGTAAAACGGGATGTAACAAAACCCTTTTATGTCACGTAAAACGGGATGCAACAAAACCCCTTTATGTCACGTAAAACGGGATGCAACAAAACCCCTTTATGTCACGTAAAATGGGATGCAACAAAACCCCTTTATGTCACGTAAAACGGGATGTAACAAGACCCCTTTATGTCACGTAAAACGGGATGCAACAAAACCCCTTTATGTCACGTAAAACGGGATGTAACAAAACCCCTTTATGTCACGTAAAACGGGATGTAACAAAACCCCTTTATGTCACGTAAAACGGGATGTAACAAAACCCCTTTATGTCACGTAAAACGGGATGCAACAAAACCCCTTTATGTCACGTAAAACGGGATGTAACAAGACCCCTTTATGTCACGTAAAACGGGATGCAACAAAACCCCTTTATGTCACGTAAAACGGGATGTAACAAGACCCCTTTATGTCACGTAAAACGGGATGCAACAAAACCCCTTTATGTCACGTAAAACGGGATGCAACAAAACCCCTTTATATTATGCAAACATAGACTGCAACAAGATTCCTTTATGTTTTGTTAAACGATATGCCACAAGAACCATTTTATGTCATGCCAAAACAAGATGCATCAAGATCCCATTATGTAAAGCCAAAACGGGATTCAGAAAGACGCCTTTACACATCAAAAAATGTGTGTAGCCAGACGTCTTTATATCATACCAAAACGTAATTAATCAAGACTTCTTTATGTCATACCAAAACGTAATTAAACAAGACTCCTTTATGTTATACCAAAACGGAATACAACAAGATCCCAAGGTATGTCATGCCAAAACTGAATGTAACACGACTCCCTTATGTCTTGCAAAAACGGACTGTAACAAAACTCCCTTATGTCATGCCAAAACGGGATGCAATAAGACTCATTATGCAATGCCAAAACCAGAATGCAACAAAATCTCTTTCAAGAAATGCCTGAACGTAATGTAACAAGACTCCTTTAAATAATGTCAATACGATATGCAACAACATCCCTTTTAACCTGGCACGACATATATGCATTTTAGATTCAGCGAGAATGATTATGTCATAAAATATTTTACCTTTAGCGAAACGTTTTAAGCAGTCGATATTAAAATCTATACTGTTTGTACCCTTAGCCATTTGTAATGCGCCATTTCCAACGGTGTTTTCGATTCCATTTGTAAATGACGTGAGGAGCAATTTCTCCTTTAGCCACAATATTTCAAAAGTCGCTTGCTGCAAATCTCAAAATGCTGAAGCGTAAACCACAAGAGTTATTTCGTCTCTAATAAACCTTTTATTTTAACTCTTTTCCAATACAAATACAGACGATTTCTGACGCATCTGCAGCAGACGACATTTGAAAGAAAATAGGGCTTAACTAGAAATTGTTCATAATGAACAAATTCATCTGGTTTCACAAAGTTTTCATTTCTATTCGAGAAGTGTTATTTCATTTAACCCTTTCCCACATATAGACGCCTTTTGACGCCTCTGCTGCAGACGACTTTTGAAAACCCTTATTTGTGAAGATTTCATGTTCTGTTAATATATTTTCGAAGTCGTCTGCTGCAGTCGAATTTGTCGTATGTGATAAACGGGAAAGAGGGCTTATTTTCAATGGCGTATGCTGCCGATTTGCTGTATTTGGGTAAGTGTTAAAAGAGGACCGTTTGCATATCGTTGTGACTTCCCTGGATAGCAGAAACGTGCAATTTGATTCCTCTGTTTAATGCCCCTTTCCCACAAATCTGCAGCAGACGACTTTGAACTCATTTAAAACATTGTGATTAAAGAAGAAATTACTCACAGCGAGCAATTTCTCCTTTTGTTACAATGTTTTCAAAAGTTCGGCTGCTGCAGAGGCGGCGGAATACGTCTGTTTGTTGGAAAGGGTTTCAGTTTGATCACCTCATTATTTAACCCTTTCCCTCATACGACAATTCTGCAGCAGACGACTTTATACATATTTTGTCAAAAAATGGAAAATCTCTTAAATTGAATGGATAACTTATGACTAAAAGTGGAAAACATTGTGGCAAAAGGAGAAATTGCTCGTTTTAAGCAATTTCTTCTTTTGTCACTATGTTTTCAAAAAGCCGTCTGCTGCAGAGGCGTCAGAAAGCGTCAATATGTGGGAAAGGGTTAAAGTCATCTGGTGAACTTTATATACATTCAAAACTAGAGTGGAGAAATCTTTCACATAGTAAGGCGAACCTGAAGAGGAAGAAAGAAAACCTTGACAATTTCCTCCTATTCACTGAATGTATCTTATCTTACAATCAGCTACGACAAAAGTCATTGAAAACTCTTGAATTAAAAGGTTTATAAAATATTTACATTCAAGGGTATAATTTCGTCCGCTTTGTGAAGGAAATAATAGCTAGTTCATGAATACTTATAACGTTGGGGGTCATACTGAAGCCTTAACATGATGTAAACCGACTAGTTTCAGCCCTCAATTGTTTTACGCATTTCTCATGAAGAAAACTCTATATAATTGAAAAGATTTACCTCTAAGCTTTAAATCAATCCAAATAAAATGTAAGGGGCGGGGGGCAATTCACCCGGCGAAAATGGTAACCGTCATTTTGGACCAAATCGGGCCCGGACAAAACCGGGTTTTTCCACTTTCAAACAACGTGATCAAATCAATAATTTCCAGTGATACAATGAATTTAAACTCAATGTCATATATTCAATGCATTGGTCGTGGTAACATTTCTACGTAAACAAAGTTTGATTATGGACTAGTTGGCTATCATGATCGCTTTACCTCATATAGACGCTTTATGAAGCCTTTGCAGCAGACGACTTTTGAAAACATCATAAATAAAGAAGAAATTGCTCATTCCAGCAATTTCACCATTTGCCACAATGTTTTCATTGTTTCATTAATTTAACCTTCATGTATAGAGTGTTTTTGCCCAGATATTTTCAAAGTCGTCTGCTGCAGAGTTGTTGTATGTTGGCAAGGGCTAACATTTAGGTCTGTAATTGTGTGACTAATGGCACTATTAACCATTTCCCTCATACAACAATTCTGCAGCAAACGACTTTGAACGTACTTTGTCTAAACATAGAAAATCTCAATAATTGAATGGATAACCTATGACAAAAAGTGGAAAACATTGTGGCAAAAGGAGAAATTGCACGTTTTGTGCAATTTCATCTTTTGTCACTATGTTTTCATAAAGCCGTCTGCTGCAGAGGCGCCAGAAAGCGCTATATGAGGGAAAGGGTTAAAGGTGTAAATTGTCCGAATAGAGCCAATAAAATTCAGCTATCTAGACTGTGTTTTAAAAAAACGCCCAAAATAAGGGTGCATATATCTGAACCAATCATTCTGATATATATGAACCGCGTCTAGCGATGTAGGACCTTATTGCATCTGTGTTTAGTTTCTTCAGAGTCTGCACCGCCAGCCTATATGTTAAATATACCTTAATGTGAATGCGTCTTTGATGCGTCTAAATATCGGATGTGTTAGTAACACAATGTGCAGATCTTGATCAGATTGGGCCGAGCCCCGGTAGCTCAGTCGGTAGCGACGCGGGCTGTCAATCCAGGGGTTGTGAGTTCGAATCCCGGCTCGGCCAACTTTCTTTCCGAGGATTGACAAAAGTCAATGCGACATGCGTCATTTGTCTTCCACCAATGGGCTAAGTCTATGTGGAAAAGCAGCCAGTTGCTTGGGAAGATTGTTGTGTGGAGTACTGGTGCAAGAAAACCAGGAAATGCATGAATAGGTGAACTGCCCGCCGTGATATAACTGAGAAATTGTTAAAAACGGCGATTAACCCCAATCAATCAATCAATCAATTGATCAGATTGGACTGATCAATTAATGATAGAAAGTTGTTAAAGCCTTCATTAATTTAAAAATAGCGACAATATACATTGTTGTTGTGTTGGTTTTGAAAGCATAAGCTAACTTGGCTTATTGTTTGTTTGTTATTTCAATCCAATTGTTTCACACAAGGTAACCTCGACCCATGACTGGGCCTCTTCTGCTGTTAACAACCTAACAAAGGTAGAGTGTTTACCATTTCCAACCTGCAGACGCATTGTGACGCAACTGCAGAAGACGACTTCTGAAAACATTGTGATAAAAGAAGAAATTGATCTTAATGAGCAATTTCTCCATTTGTCACAATGTTATCAACTCGATTTAATAATAAATAACTGTCATTTAGGGAGATTTTATACGTATTTACTGAGATATTTTCCAAGTCGTCTGTCGCAAAGTTGATGAATGTGTGAAAGGGTATACCTTTTATATAACAAACATGAAATGGACCGGAGATAATAACATAGTTTACAGTTGAACAATAAAGCTAACCATGGGTACATGTTAACCCTTATCCCGCTATACGCGACAACTCCAAGTTTGTGTTTTTATGTTAGGCCTGTTTTTACCACATTTTCGATCAATCAAGACTAAAATCAGATTGCATGTTCCTGCACTCTAACCGGTGTCTACACTCCTCCTTACTCGAATATTAGTAAATTAAGCAAGGATTATTTCATAAACATGTAGTTACTTGTCAAAAAGCAGATAAAATAATAAAGTTAGTAGGAATTCCGTGGGTTAAGGTTATATGATAATTTAATTCTCACCTTTACAAAGAAAGGTAGATACCCATGCACTGTAACCATTTCGAAAAGATTTTATTTTGTGGTTGTTTGAATGGTGTTTGATGCCACTTTAAACAGTAGTTCAGTTATATCACGTCGTTCCCTGGGTAATTAACCAGTTCCTTCGGCAGTATTTCAGTTATATCACGTCGTTCCCTGGGTAATTAACCAGTTCCTTCGGCAGTATTTCAGTTATATCACGTCGTTCCCTGGGTAATTAACCAGTTACTTCGGCAGTATTTCAGTTATATCACGTCGTTCCCTGGGTAATTAACCAGTTACTTCGGCAGTATTTCAGTTATATCACGTCGTTCCCTGGGTAATTAACCAGTTCCTTCGGCAGTATTTCAGTTATATCACGTCGTTCCCTGGGTAATTAACCAGTTCCTTCGGCAGTATTTCAGTTATATCACGTCGTTCCCTGGGTAATTAACCAGTTCCTTCGGCAGTATTTCAGTTATATCACGTCGTTCCCTGGGTAATTAACCAGTTACTTCGGCAGTATTTCAGTTATATCACGTCGTTCCCTGGGTAATTAACCAGTTCCTTCGGCAGTATTTCAGTTATATCACGTCGTTCCCTGGGTAATTAACCAGTTCCTTCGGCAGTATTTCAGTTATATCACGTCGTTCCCTGGGTAATTAACCAATTCCTTCGGCAGTATTTCAGTTATATCACGTCGTTCCCTGGGTAATTAACCAGTTCCTTCGGCAGTATTTCAGTTATATCACGTCGTTCCCTGGGTAATTAACCAGTTACTTCGGCAGTATTTCAGTTATATCACGTCGTTCCCTGGGTAATTAACCAGTTCCTTTGGCAGTATGTCAGTTATATCACGTCGTTCCCTGGGTAATTAACCAGTTCCTTTGGCAGTATTTCAGTTATATCACGTCGTTCCCTGTGTAATTAACCAGTTCCTTTGGCAGTATTTCAGTTATATCACGTCGTTCCCTGTGTAATTAACCAGTTCCTTTGGCAGTATTTCAGTTATATCACGTCGTTCCCTGGGTAATTAACCAGTTCCTTCGGCAGTATTTTAGTTATATCACGTCGTTCCCTGGGTAATTAACCAGTTCCTTCGGCAGTATTTCAGTTATATCACGTCGTTCCCTGGGTAATTAACCAGTTCCTACCGCAGTATGTCAGTTATATCACGTCGTTCCCTGGGTAATTAACCAGTTCCTTTGGCAGTATTTCAGTTATATCACGTCGTTCCCTGGGTAATTAACCAGTTCCTTTGGCAGTATTTCAGTTATATCACGTTGTTCCCTGGGTAATTAACCAGTTCCTTCGGCAGTATGTCAGTTATATCACGTTGTTCCCTGGGTAATTAACCAGTTCCTTCGGCAGTATGTCAGTTATATCACGTTGTTCCCTGGGTAATTAACCAGTTCCTTCGGCAGTATGTCAGTTATATCACGTTGTTCCCTGGGTAATTAACCAGTTCCTTTGGCAGTATTTCAGTTATATCACGTCGTTCCCTGGGTAATTAACCAGTTCCTTTGGCAGTATGTCAGTTATATCACGTTGTTCCCTGGGTAATTAACCAGTTCCTTTGGCATTATTTCAGTTATATCACGTCGTTCCCTGGGTAATTAACCAGTTCCTTCGGCAGTATGTCAGTTATATCACGTTGTTCCCTGGGTAATTAACCAGTTCCTTCGGCAGTATGTCAGTTATATCACGTTGTTCCCTGGGTAATTAACCAGTTCCTTTGGCAGTATTTCAGTTATATCACGTCGTTCCCTGGGTAATTAACCAGTTCCTTCGGCAGTATGTCAGTTATATCACGTTGTTCCCTGGGTAATTAACCAGTTCCTTTGGCAGTATGTCAGTTATATCACGTCGTTCCCTGGGTAATTAACCAGTTCCTTCGGCAGTATGTAAGTTATATCACGTTGTTCCCTGGGTAATTAACCAGTTCCTTTGGCAGTATTTCAGTTATATCACGTCGTTCCCTGGGTAATTAACCAGTTCCTTCGGCAGTATGTCAGTTATATCACGTTGTTCCCTGTGTAATTAACCAGTTCCTTCGGCAGTATGTCAGTTATATCAGTTATATCACGTCGTTCCCTGGGTAATTAACCAGTTCCTTCGGCAGTATGTCAGTTATATCACGTTGTTCCCTGTGTAATTAACCAGTTCCTTCGGCAGTATGTCAGTTATATCAGTTATTTCACGTCGTTCCCTGTGTAATTAACCTGTTCCTTCGACAGTATTTCAGTTATATCATGTCGTTCTCTGTGTAATTAACCAGTTCCTTCGGCAGTATGTCAGTTATATCACGTTGTTCCCTGGGTAATTAACCAGTTCCTTCGGCAGTATGTCAGTTATATCACGTCGTTCCCTATGTAATTAACCAGTTCCTTCGGCAGTATGTCAGTTATATCACGTTGTTCCCTGTGTAATTAACCAGTTCCTTCGGCAGTATGTCAGTTATATCAGTTATATCACGTCGTTCCCTGGGTAATTAACCAGTTCCTTCGGCAGTATGTCAGTTATATCACGTTGTTCCCTGTGTAATTAACCAGTTCCTTCGGCAGTATGTCAGTTATATCAGTTATTTCACGTCGTTCCCTGTGTAATTAACCTGTTCCTTCGACAGTATTTCAGTTATATCATGTCGTTCTCTGTGTAATTAACCAGTTCCTTCGGCAGTATGTCAGTTATATCACGTTGTTCCCTGGGTAATTAACCAGTTCCTTCGGCAGTATGTCAGTTATATCACGTCGTTCCCTATGTAATTAACCAGTTCCTTCGGCAGTATGTCAGTTATATCACGTCGTTCCCTGTGTAATTAACCAGTTCCTACGGCAGTATGTCAGTTATATCATGTCGTTCCCTGTGTAATTAACCAGTTACTTCGGCAGTATTTCAGTTATATCACGTTGTTCCCTGGGTAATTAACCAGTTCCTTCGGCAGTATGTCAGTTATATCACGTCGTTCCCTGTGTAATTAACCAGTTCCTACGGCAGTATGTCAGTTATATCATGTCGTTCCCTGTGTAATTAACCAGTTACTTCGGCAGTATTTCAGTTATATCACGTTGTTCCCTAGGTAATTAACCATTTCCTTCGGCAGTATTTCAGTTATATCACGTCGTTCCCTGGGTAATTAACCAGTTCCTACGGCAGTATGTCAGTTATATCACGTCGTTCCCTGGGTAATTAACCAGTTCCTTTGGCAGTATTTCAGTTATATCACGTCGTTCCCTGGGTAATTAACCAGTTCCTTCCGCAGTATGTCAGTTATATCACGTCGTTCCCTGGGTAATTAACTAATTCATTCGGCAGTATTTTAGTTATACCACGTCGTTCGCTGGGTAATTAAGCAGTTCCTTCGGCAGTATGTCAATTATATCACGTCGTTCCCTGGGTAATTAATCAGTTCCTTCGGTAGTATTTCAGTTATATCACGGCGTTCCCTGGGTAATTAACCAGTTCCTTCGTCAGTATTTTAGATATATCACAGCGTTCCCTGGGTTATAAACCAGTTCCTTCGGCAGTATTTCAGTTATATCACGGCGTTCTCTGGGTAATTAACCAGTTCCTTTGGCAGTATTTCAGTTATATCATGTCGTTCTCTGGGTAATTAACCAGTTCATTCGGCAGTATTTCAGTTATATCACGTCGTTCCCTGGATAATTAACCAGTTGCTTCGGAATTATTTCAGTTATATCACGTCGTTATCTGGGTAATTAACTAATTCCTTCGGTAGTATTTCAGTTATATCACGTCGTTACCTGGGTAGTTAACCAGTTACTTCGGCAGTATTTCAGTTATATCACGTCGTTCCCTGGGTAATAAACTAGTTCCTTCGGCAGTATTTATCACGGCACCGATGCATCAGTCGTAATGATGTCCTATCAACCCTGTGCGCCATGAAAGAAAGCCATTACTACAAGTGTTTGAGTCTTCGGTATGACCGGACCGGGGATCGAACCCTGGTATCCCACTGCACTACGGAGACTGCTGCATATCGTAAGGTATATCTAACTAGTTAATACAGAATACTTGGTTGTTTCGGTTTAAGCTCAAAATACTAGTGTCGGTCATGGCGGAGTACCATGGATAAGGCACATTTCCTAGTGTCGGTCATGGCGGAGTACCATGGATAAGGCACATTTCCTAATGTCGGTCATGGCGGAGTACCATGGATAAGGCACATTTCCTAATGTCGGTCATGGCGGAGTACCATGGATAAGGCACATTTCCTAGCTCAATACTGGTTTGTTTTCTCAGGGATCGTGAATAAGTGAACTGTCGCCGTAAGATAAAACAAAATAAAGATATATTTTCACCGAGTGAGCTTTAAACGAGATATTTTCCATGTATACCAGGAGTGAAAATATGTATGAGCCGCATGAAGCGGTTTGGGGTCTGGATGCATCTGCGTACAGTCTCACCAGAGTCTCCACCGCCCGCAAATACGTTGTATATATATACCTAAGTGCATCTTCTAACATCCACACCTCTTAGAGCACAAGTGTGTTTATGTCTTGTTATTGGTTACTGATGAAATTAAACAAAACTGGATAAAGACGGAGTAAACAGTGATGGTTATCATTTGACAAAAATTCGTTGTTTGAACAGTGAGTTTATCATGATATAATACGCCCATACATTTCCTCCTTGATGATCTTTAAAACGCCATAATCAACAGGTTATCTTCATCACATGTCGTTTTTTGTAAGATCATAGTAATCATGCACGTGCATGAGCTATGTACTATCCCCGCCAATAAATCATAGAAGGTTTATAGAGACTTACGTAAAGCAGTACCTGTTTGGATCCTTTGGGATGGATTTATAGTTTTGTATACGTATGTAGGTCTCATTCTACACGTGTAACTCATACGTTTAGGGTGGTTTTCGAGGAACACGGCTCCATCATGAATGCACCGCGTGGTGGTGTATATGTAGAGCGACCGCCTCGTGTGCAGGTTCGATCCCCGAGCGGGTCCTACCCTACTTGGCGCTCAGGATTTCGGGGTTAGCATTAAGACTGACTGACTGGTGTATGGATAGATGTACCAGTAGTACTGGTAACTTTCCCAGGGAAAGCCGTAATATAACTGAACAAATGTTGAAAGCGGTGAAAAACACGACCAGTCTTATCAGAATGTTGCCAGCGAAGTGTAGGTTTGGTTTTACCGAGAATGTTACAATTATAACAACAAACACATCCATGGGAAAGGTACACGTTGCCATTTCTGGAGAGAGCAGCTTCAGATCGCACTATAGGCCGACATCTGCCTAAAGTCCTGTCAGAGTCGTGTCAGAATCTACACAAGTTGGAACATGCTTCTAACAAGATTGTGTAGGTAATATGTTAACAGTGTAGATCTTGAACAGACGGTACCGATTTACAGGCTGATTTAGGTCTATTATGTTTACAAACAAATGTGTAGATTATTTCTCATGTCCGGACGCATGGTTTATGTCAATATGAACTTGTAAAACTAAATGACAAAGCAGAGATAACAGATTACGTGTAATGCGCTTTGTGAGCGGGAGATCAAAGTCCGAGTGCCAGCCGGGTCATACAAGAGATTTTAAAAATGGTATTAATGCCCCCCTAGACGTTCACGTTTGCGGCGATAGCATGCCGATACATCTGTGTCGGGATAGATAATACCGGTATAACTGGTAATTCACCCAGAAAGCTATGTCATAACATTGATAATACCGGTAGAACTGATAATTCACCCAGAAAGCGATGTGATATAACTGATAATACCGGTAGAACAGGTAATTCACCCAGAAAGCGATGTCATATAACTGATAATACTGGTAGAACTGGTAATTCACCCAGAAAGCGATGTGATATAACTGATAATACCGGTAGAACAGGTAATTCACCCAGAAAGCGATGTGATATAACTGATAATACCGGTAGAACAGGTAATTCACCCAGAAAGCGATGTGATATAACTGATAATACCGGTAGAACAGGTAATTCACCCAGAAAGCGATGTGATATAACTGATAATACCGGTAGAACAGGTAATTCACCCAGAAAGCGATGAGATATAACTGATAATACCGGTAGAACAGGTAAATCACCCAGAAAGCGATGTGATATAACTGATAATACCGATAGAACAGGTAATTCACCCAGAAAGCGATGTGATATAACTGATAATACCGGTAGAACAGGTAATCCACCCAGAAAGCTATGTGATATAACTGATAATACCGGTATAACTGGTAATTCACAAAGAAAGCGATGAGATATAACTGATAATACCGATAGAACAGGTAATTCACCCAGAAAGCGATGTGATATAACTGATAATACCGATAGAACAGGTAATTCACCCAGAAAGCGATGTTATATAACTGATAATACCGGTATAACTGGTAATCCACCCAGAAAGCTATGTGATATAACTGATAATACCGGTATAACTGGTAATTCACAAAGAAAGCGATGAGATATAACTGATAATACCGGTATAACTGGTAATTCACCCAGAAAGCGATGTGATATAACTGATAATACCGGTATAAGTGGTAATTCACCCAGAAAGCGATGAGATATAACTGATAATACCGGTATAACTGGTTATTCACACAGAAAGCGATGTGATATAACTGATAATACCGGTATAACAGGTAATTCAAACAAGCGATGTGATATAACTGAAATGCTGTTCAAAGCGACGTACACTACCATTGAAACAAATCATACATTTCAGTTAAGGTAAACATTTGAACTGGGTCAGGCGAAACTTGAGAAGCTCTCTGTGAAAACCAACCGTAAGGCATTTGATACAAATGTGGATCCAGTTCGGCATCTACACAGTCTGATCTGGCTCTGCACTGTTCGCCAATTAGTCATTTAGGGTTTTAAAAAAATTGTCTGTAAAGCAGCCTTTATTTAAATCCTTGAGCATAGTAACGTAGGGCAGGTATTTTTCCTCGACTGTAATTATATGGTTTGGGTTTACCTGGAGCACGGAAAAGAGTAGAATTGAAACGTGTTGGTTTCTAATTCTTAAGTTTTCGTCGAATGCTGCATGTATGGTTCCTCTAAGTGTCGACGGACAGTAAAGACTCCGGTGTCATTGAGCGTTTGCGCATGCTCACAAGAGTCTTTACTGTTCGCATTTTTGACAAACGACCCCCTTATGTTATGACGCGGATCATTTGATTGCTGTAGGTCATGGTGATTTGTATGACCGATCTAATCGGAATCATTTGTTATAAAGTGCACGGACAGAAACTATTTTATTTTCTAATCGGTGTATTCGAGCCGCTTATTTGGGGTATTATTGTCTGTCCGTAATGACATCATATCACATATGAGCCATCTCGCGAGAAAACCAACATTGTGGACAATGCGTAAAGTATCGACCCGGATCAGCCTAAGCATACCGCGCAGGCTTATCCGGAGACACGTTTCAACTCCTGTGGATTGTTTCAGGAAGTATTTATCCCCCCCGAGACGGAATGTGTCACCCCGGGTCAGTCTGCGCGGACTGCGCATGCTGATCTGGGTTGACACATTACGCAGAGGCCATACTGTTATATTTCTCGCGGGACGGTTCATATAGATAAATTAACGTAAAACTGATGGGACTACACATCCATCTCTAGTTTGTTTTTGCCAAAATATAAATCTAGAACTAAATAACATGTAGAGGTCAAATTACACAGATTATATCCCCAGCCAGTCTGGTCTACCAAATAGACCATAAAAAGCATTTGCTTGCGTAGAAATTTGTGTATGCATTCGACAAAGTGCATTGAATATGTGACAATGAGCTTAAATGCATTATAAATGTGTATAGGATGCATTGAAACTATTTGAATTATTCAGTATTGTTATTTTGACCTTGTCTGATATAGTGAAATAGAGTATGTGGAAAACCAGTTTTGACACAGCATGCCGCGCAGGCTAATCCAGGCTGACACTTTTCGCCTCCTGTGGATTTTCTGTTTCAGGAATCATTACTCTATACCTTTATCTCCTGAGACGGAATGTGTCGGGCCGGATTAGCCTGCACGGATTTCGCAGGCTGATCTGCGTCGATACATTACGCAGAGGCCATACTGTTGGTTTTCTCGCGGCTCAAATACAGGATTATACGTAGACAAAAAGGATATATATGATGTCGTCTGTATTAAGTAAAGGACCAAAGGACCAAAGTACTATTTCATAATTAACATATGATTGGTTAATCCGGGTTTAACGCCATTACCAACATTATCAATAGTATATGACGGTCGAGTTTATATCAGTATTTATCTACTGATTACACACGTGGTTTTCATCCGGGATACTCGTGATTCAGCATAACCCTTTGCAGATGCATTTCGACGTAATTGCAACAGACGACTTTTAAAAACATTGTGGCCAAGGGCAAAATTGCTCATTATAAATAAGTTCTCCTTTTGACACAATATTTTCAACTTTATTCAGTAATCATACTTTCTTTTATGGAGACATTTTACATATCTTTGCACATATTTTATTAAGGTCGTCTATTGCAGATATGTTGTAAGAGGGAAAGGCAAACTTATTTATTTAACATCGATTATTAAACAAGTTATCGATGTCTTTATTCCGGATGTACTCACGTCGAGTGTCTGGGAAGATCCGCAATTTCACGGGAATCTAACTCGGGACCTTTGGTGATCTACCTCATATCCCAAACCAGAGATTTTGTAAATGATATGGATGAATAAAAAAAAAAGTGACCAGCTCATTGAAAGTTTCATATGCTAAACTTTACAATAAAGAGAGGTTGTTTCGATCTGTTAACGTCTTGTCATCAATTTCGTGAAATACTTTATGAGCCGTCCCGCGAGAAAATTAACATGATGGCCTCTGCGTAATGTATCGTCCCAGATCAGCCTGCGCAATCCGCGCAGACTGACCCGGGCCGACATATTCCGTCTCAGGGGGATAGATGTATAGAGTAGTGTTTCTTGAAACAGAAAATCCACAGGAAGCGAAAAGTGTGTATCCGGGTATGATTGTAACGATAATAATTATAATTGAGCCGTCCCGCGAGAAAATCAACAGTATGGCCTCTGCGTAATGTATCGACCCAGATCAGGCTGCGCAGTCCGCGCAGACTTTTCCGGGCCGACACGTTCCGTCTCAGTGGGATAGATGTATAGATTAGTGATTCCTGAAACAGAAAATCCACAGGAGGCGAAAAGTGTCTATCCGGGTAAGCCTGCGCTGCATCCTAAGGTTGGTCCGGGTCGATACTTTAAGCAGAGTGGACGGCCCATTAATAACAAAACAACCAATGCTATCAAAGGGTTGGGTTGGGTTGGGTTGTTTTGTTTTGTTTCCAAAGATCCTTCTATACTATCCATTGGCTTGCCAATTATTTTCAACGGAAATGGCCGAAAAGTCCATGTTCATTACCGATAGCTTACGACTACGGACGGAAATCGCCATGCCCATACAGTTGTGCTATTACTGTGCTATTAATTCAGTAATACTGGTTCCAATTCCACTAACCTTACTTAGCGCTTTAAGTAAAACCTAAGAGCGTATTTCATCATTATTGACTTCCTTCCAAAAGTGTGCGAAAATAATTCATTCCTTAACATTAGTTAACTATTTAAGTCACGTGCTTAAATTCATTCCACAATTCATGTTTCACAAAATATTGGGAAACAAAAAGTATGAATTATGCCATTAAGTATAACTTTAAGTAAGGTTGTTGGAATTGGACCCAGTGACGTCATACAGACATCACCGAGACCATGTTAAGACGAATCGTGGTAGTTTAATTAACCCTTTCCCACATATAGACGCTTTCTGACGCCTCTACGGCAGACGACTTTTGAAAACACTGTGGCGAAAGGAGAAAATGCTCATACTGAGCAATTTCATCTTTTGCCACAATGATATCAACTCTATTCACTAATTATACGTGCATGTATAGAGATATTACATATTTTAATATTGCTGTTTTCAAAGTCGTCTGCTGCAGATTTGTAGTATGTGGGAAATGTTTAAGACTAATCATTGTTGTTTAACCCTTTACCTCATACGACAATTCTGCAGCAGACGCCATTGAACATATTTTGTCAAAAAATAGAAACTCTCTATGATTGAATTATAGAGATTTTCTATTATTGAATGGATAACCTATGACTAAAAGTAATAAACATTGTGGCAAAAGGAGAAATTGCTGGTTTTGAGCAATTTTTTCTTTTGTCGTTATGTTTTCAAAAATCCGTCTGCTGCAGAGGCGTCAGAACGTTTCTATATGAGGAAAAGGGTTAACCCTTACCCAGCTTAACATTACTTTAACCAGGATGTGAGCGGTGCTTTAGAAAACAAGCATTATTAGTCGCCGGGCAGAAGCCAGCGACTTCTATTTTTAATAGGTTTTCGGAAATGACATGGGAGGGGGGATTATTATTAAACACATTTAGATGTCTTGAATATATTACAATTATGTTTGTTTAAAAACACTAAGTAATGACACATCTAAAATGAAATATATATTCCGATGTTTTATGTATTTTCAGTTTCTTTATTTTGACTCGCATTTATGTTTTTTTGTTTTATTTACGAAGACAAAACAGTCCCTATTAGCTAGACTGATATACTTTATTTTACACTATATACTACATGTAATCAAAAGGCGATAACTACAAACCTTTACGTCGCACATTCTAATTTGTTTACATACGCGCACATGCTTGCCGCAGATTGTTATGTGTAAATATCGAGATCAAAATGACGTCGAATATTCTCCTTTTAATGGCAATTTTAACTTACTGAATGTTATGTTCATGTTCAAAGAGATGTCTTGATTTGTGAAGAAGGCATTTTATAATGTTTATCCATGTATATCTAAAATATGAACTGTTTCTAAGCTAAAACTGAAAATCGCGTGAGTCGCGAATACCAACTGCGTAGATCAATCTCCTTTGCAGAGAGCCGCTGTTTACACTCACTTACAAATAGTAAATCATAGGTGATTTAAAATGTTTATTTGGTTCGAAACAAATGAAGAAAAAAACAAACCGAGATAAAACTGGTTTTAATAGAAAAATTACTTTGAACGAACACTCTCTGCCTATAAAGAGAGTTTCAAGAATGACACCTCTGCGAATAAGAAAAGAATTGGGTCTTTCGTACAAAATTATTTCGTCCTTGACAATTTTAAATGTGTCATTTAATTCCCTAAAGGCATATTGCTTCCGATCTGCATATTGTTATGCATCATTGAAACAAGGGCATTATATCATAATATAATTTTAAAACATGAGTAGTTTGTTATTTTCATTTTAAAAAAGGAAGGAAAGAATTAAAATAAATTAACATAAGGAAGGAAAGAATTAAAATAAATTAACATGTTGTAGGGCTCAGTTTATGTTCGAAATTAAATTTAAATTATACAACAATTTCAATGAGTTGATATTATACTTCGAAGGTGGTCTAATTTATAAATATTGGACTACATTTCAACATTTGTTAAAGTATGATATAATTAGGATGCCAAGCTTATATCATTTTGAGAAAAAGAGAAAACTCATGTCTTCAGCGATTTAACCCTTATCTCATTGTTTTAAAAGTAGATTGCTGCAAAGGTGTCCACTGTTGACTTTAATAGAGGAAAGGTAAAATGACGTGCTATTGCATGCAAATCCTAAATTGTCTGTTTTGTGGTTTTATTGAAAAATAATAAAATTCAAATATTCTGACAAACATCTTGAAAAGTGTATGTGGAATTCACAAATCTTATAATTATTCCTTAATGAAAGCACTGTATACATACTAAGACTAATGATTGGCAAGATTACTCATTTCCATTACTATTTATGATCAATAATTAGTTGGTTGTGTGTATGGTCAACCTACTTTGGAATGGAGATTGATCATAAACAATGAAAGGCTTCAATTATCATTCACTTCGTTGACAAAACAATGCATATTATGATACATTTTCACTTGACCCCAACCCTGATGTTCCAATATGCCCCTCAGTTGATAACTGTTTATTCAACTACTATAATGTTAGTGTTATGCATAACTGCACTATGGATATCCGGCGACCTTGATGCGTTGCATCAACTTTCTCTTGTCGTAATTAATACACGTTTAGAAAAAGACTTGCCTCCAAATGGATACTGCTTAAAATAAATTTCTAAACCCATTACTTCACGCATTTGACACCTGCTATTGAACCTGATTTTTTGAAAACATTGCAATAAAAGGTGAAAATGCTCAAAACGAGCAAATTCACCTTTTAATGCAATATTTTCAACTCTTTATCAATATAAATCGTTTAGGTTTCGTAATTGTTGAAATTATTCGTCTGATGATTGTGAAGCAGTCGACCTTTGAAAATGGGTTAACGTGAATTTCTTGAAACCTTCTATGACCGATTTGCGAACATTGCAGATCTAGATCAGACCCTTTACTACCCGCAAACGCGCTTTGACGCGTCTGCAGCAGACGAGTTTTAAAAACATAGTTGCACAAAATATGAAATTGCTTACCAAGAGGTATTCCATCTTTTTTGTCAACAGATTATGAACTCTAAACAATTATTCATACTTCATTGCATCTGCGTAATGTATCGATCCAGATCAGTCTGCGCAGTCCCAGCATACTGATCCGGGCCGACACATTCCGTATCAGGGGGATAGAGGTATAGAGTAATGATTCCTAAAACCGAAAATTCATAGTAGGCGATAAGTGTATATCCACGTAAGCCTGCGCGGCATGCTTAGGCTGATCCGGGTTGATACTTTACGCAGAGACCACAATGTTGGTTTTCTCGCGGGACGGCTCATATCAATACTAGCTGCGTAATGTATCGACCAGATGCGCCTGCGCTGTCCGCGCAGACTGATCCGGCCGACACATTCCGTCTTAGGGGGATAGATGTATAGAGTAGTTATTCCTGAAACAGAAAAGTCACAGAAGGCGAAAAGTGACTATCTGAGTAAGCCAGCGCGGCATGTTTAGGCTGATCCGGATCGATACTTTACGCAGAGACCACAATGTTGGTTTTCTCGCGGGACGGCTCAAATGGTTAATGGCAAGCTATCTGCTCCTTTCACAACCATTCATTCATTCATAAATAAATAAATCATTATTATAAACTTTGTTGGATGAGCGATTTGAAGTTCATTGTTTAAACTGGCTACTGAAAATGGAGCATTGCACCAATTGAACAAATATTGTCCTAGTATATCATCATACTTAGGACGGACAGGAGGTGGTCAGGGAAGGTTTTGACGAGATTGTGTACATGCGTCTCTTTGGTAAAGTGGTTTAAGCGTCGTCCGCCTTGGGAGTGGGAGACCAGGGTTCGGTCCCTTTATACACTGTGGTAGTTGCCTCCCTACTTGACACTCGATGTTACGGGGATAGTATTACAACTGAAACACACATCGGTGACATGATAAACAATAACCGTAGTACTGGTTCCGCCGTAGAATGGCTGAAATACTGTTGAAAGCGTCGAAAAACACAATCCAAACACAGCAGTTGCGTATGTTCACCTTAATGTCCATTGTTCGTAGATACAACAAGACTTCGAATCGCCTTACGTGAGTTAAACAATGTAACACCACCTTGATCTGGTAGTAGATTGTCGAGGACGAGTGTTTAGGATGCACTGGAACTATTTGAATTATTCATTATTGTTATTTGACCTTGTCTGATAAAGTGAAAATAGAGTAAGTGGAAAACCAATTTTGACACAGTCCGATTGTGTGCAAAATGACGAGAATCCTCTTCGCGGAGTGATTTCTTGTTTGCATAATACATGACCCCCATTTTTTATAGCTGAGTGGTTAGTCGTTTCAATGATATAGGGTGTCATACCAGTAGAAATAAAAGTAAGTTTGATAATTGAGGGTTGAAACTTGTTGATTTACGTTGAAATAAAGAAGGAATTTAATTGGTACTTGTTGACATAGACGGACAATGTAGGCTCTGGTGAGACTTCGCGGATTCAGAGGCTACACTGTTGGTTTTCTCGCGGGACGGCTCATATCAATATATCTGCGTAATGTATCGACCAGATCAGCCTGCGCTGTCCGCGCAGACTGATCCGGCCGACACATTCCGTCATAGGGGGATAGATGTATACAGTAGTGATTCCTGAAACAGAAAATCCACAGGATACGAACAGTGTCGGTCCAGGTAGGCCCGTGTGGCATGCTTAGACTGATCCGGATCGATACTTTACGCAGAGGCCAAAATGTTGATTTTCTCGCGGGACGGCTCACTTAATGTATGAAACATGATAAAAGGAAATGACCTATATTATGTTATTTTGCACATCTGCATGTTTGTAATGTATGCATGGATATTTGTAACAGAATATGACCCGAATATGAGACGGAATGTGTCGGCCTGGATCAGTCTGCGCGGACTGCGCAGGCTGATCTTGGTCGATATATTAGGCATATGCCATAATGTTGGTTTTCTCGCGAGACGGCTCATATGCCAAAAGCAAATTTTCACAACTCATAATGTTCTGCAATGATATTATATTTGTTCAAATTTGGTCTTATGTTGTGACTTAAAATAACTAGAGTGATACACTCTAAAAAATAGAATAAAAATAGCCGGTAGGCGACGTGGGATTCGCTTTTGTTGTGGGTCCTTAGCAACGAAACTCAAACGCGCACACCCTGAGCCCGTATGCCACCTGTTCACCAAGTTTCATCGGAATCGGCCCGTCGGTTTGGGCTGTGGAGCGTCGCTTTACACAAACAAACAGACAGACAGACAGCCGGAAAAGCCTGACAATAAGGGATATCTAACGAAGCGAATCCCAATTATAAAATACACTTTATGTATGAAACATGACTCGTAAAACACAATGGCCTGGTATTCGCCTATATTATGTTATTTTGCACATCTGCATGTTTGTAATGTATAGATGGATATTTACAAGAGAATATGAGCCGAATTACGAGAAAATATTATTGTGGACATTGCGTAAAGTGTCGACCCAGATCAGCATAAGCAAGCCTCGCAGGCTTACCCGGACATACAAATTTCGCCTCCTGTGTTTTTTCTGTTTCAGGAACAATTACTCTATACCTATATCCCCATGTGTCGGCCCGGATTAGACTGCGCGGACTGCGATACATTACGCAGAGTCCATAATGTTGGTTTTTCTCGTGCAAAACGAGCAATTTCACCTTTTAATGCAATATTTTCAACTCTTTATCAATATAAATCTTTCAGTTTTCTATATTGTTGAAAATGTTCGTCTGATGATTGTAAAGCAGATGACATTTGAAAAGTCATGTGAAGTATTAAGTTTACATAAATTTCTTGAAACCTTCTATGACTGATTTGCGAATATTGCAGATCTAGATCAGACCCTTTACTACCCGCAAACGCGCTTTGGCGCATCTGCAGCAGACGAGTTTTAAAAACATAGTTGCACAAAATATGAAATTGCTCGGCATTAGGTATTCCATCTGTTTTGTCAACAGGATATGAACTCTAAACAATTATTTATACTTCATTTATCGAGAGTTTCCATATTTTTGCCAAGATGTTTATTACTTCGTCTGCGCAGACTGATCCGGGCCGACAAATTCCGTCTCAGAGGGGTATAGAATAATGATTCATTCCTGAAACAGAAAATCCACAGGAGGCGAAAAGTGTATATCCGGGTAAGCCTGCGCGGCATGCTTAGGCTGATCCGGGTCGATACTTAACGCAGAGTCCACAATGATGGTTTTCGCACGGGACGGATCAAATGGTTAATGGCAAGCTATCTGCTCCTTTCAATAATAAATAAATCTTCATTATTATAAGCTTTGTTGGATGAGCGATTTGAAGTTTATTGTATCAACTGGCTACTGAATTTGGAGTAATTCAGGGGGATAGAGGTATATAGTAATGATTCCTGAAACAGAAAATCCACAGGAGGCTTAAAGGGTCTATCCGGGTAAGACTGAGCGGCATGCTTAGGCTGATCCGGATCGATACTTTACGCAGAGGCTACACTGTTGGTTTTCTCGCGGGACGGCTCATATCAATATATCTGCGTAATGTATCGACCAGATCAGCCTGCGCTGTCCGCGCAGACTGATCCGGCCGACACATTCCGTCATAGGGGGATAGATGTATACAGTAGTGATTCCTGAAACAGAAAATCCACAGGATACGAACAGTGTCGGTCCAGGTAGGCCCGTGTGGCATGCTTAGACTGATCCGGATCGATACTTTACGCAGAGGCCAAAATGTTGATTTTCTCGCGGGACGGCTCACTTAATGTATGAAACATGATAAAAGGAAATGACCTATATTATGTTATTTTGCACATCTGCATGTTTGTAATGTATGCATGGATATTTGTAACAGAACATGACCCGAATTACGAGAAAACCAACAATGTGGACATTGCGTAAAGTATCGACCCGGATCAGCATAAGCATGCCGCGCAGGCTTACCCGGACAGACAATTTTCGCCTCCTGTGTTTTTTCGGTTTCAGGAACAATAACTCTATACCTATATCCCCATGTGTCGGTCCGGATTAGCCTGCGCGGACTGCAATACATTACGCAGAGTCCATAATGCTGGTTTTCTAGTGAAACGGCTCATAATGTAAAGTATCTGTGCAGTCAGGTAACTAGAAACTCGTAAGTTTTAGTAATGGGTTGTATATTTTGATATACAGCGCTTGTACCATAAATGAGCCGTCCCAAGAAAAAACCAACAGTGCGGACTCTGCGTAAAGTATCGACCCGGATCAGCCTAAGCATGCCGCGCAGGCTAACCCAGGCTGACACTTTTCGTCTCCTGTGGATTTTCTGTTTCAGGAATCATTACTCTATACCTCTATCCCCCTGAGACGGAATGTGTCGGCCAGGATTAGCCTGCGCGGACTTCGTATGCTGATCTGGGTCAATACATTACGCAGAGGCCATACTGTTGGTTTTCTCGCGGCTCAAATACAGGATTAGACAAAAAGGATATATGATTTATCTTGTTCATGCACTGTCTGTGATAGAGGGATTAAATGTCGTCTGTATTAAGTAAAGGACCAAAGGACCAAAGTACTATTTCATAATTAACATATGATTGGTTCATCCGGGTTTAACGCCATTACCAACATTATCAATAGTATATGACGGTCGAGTTTATATCAGTATTTATCTACTGATTACACACGTGGTTTTCATCCGGGACACTCGAGATTCAGCATAACCCTTTGCAGATGCATTTCGACGTAATTGCAACAGACGACTTTTAAAAACATTGTGGTCTAGGGCAAAACTGCTCATTATGAACAAGTTCACCTTTTGACACAATATTTCATTCAGTAATCATACTTTCTATTATGGAGACGTTTTACATATCTTTGCACATATGTGTTTAAGGTCGTCTATTGCAGATATGTTGTAAGAGGGAAAAGCAAACTTATTTATTTAACATTGATTATTAAACAAGTTATCGATGACTTTATTCCGGATGTACTCACGTCGAGTGTCCGGGAAGACCCGCGATATCACGGGAATCTAACTCGGGACATTTGGTGATCTACTTCATATCCCAAACCAGAGATTTCGTAAATGATATGTATGATTAAAGACAAAACGTGACCAGCTCATTGAACGTTTCAAATGCTAAACTTCAAAATAAAGAGAGTTTGTTTCGATATGTTAACGTCATGTCATCATCGTGAAATACTAAATGATCCGTCCACGAGAAAACCAACATGATGGCCTCTGCGTAGTGTATCGTCCCAGATCAGCCTGCGCAGTCCGATCCGGGCCGGTACATTCCGTAACAGGCGGATAGAGGTATAGAGTTATGATTCCTGAAACAGAACATCTACAGGAGGCGAAAAGTGTCTATCCGGGTAAGCCTGCGCGGCATGCTTAGGCTGATCCGGGTCGATACGTTACGCAGAGTCCACAATGTTGGTTTTCTCGCGGGACGGCTCAGATAATAAAACAACCAAATCTATCAAAGGGTTTGGTTGGATGGGTTGTTTTGTTTCCAAAGATCCTTCGATACTATTCCAGGGCGTGCTCTGGCCTAGACAAAATAATAGCCATTATTTTTTCATGAAAAAAATTAATAGCCAAAGCCAAAGCTAACGTGTGAATTAAGCGTGTGAATGTGGTACAATAAAATAAACGCATGATAATGCTTTGTCAGCATTTTTATTTCATATATATTTATTACCCCTGTATACAAACTTTTCATATGACATTATCAGTTAGTTAAAATAGCAATAAGGTACATACACTTATTTAATTGCTTAGTTAAATCTGACACACCTTCCAAAATGTTTAGTCATTAGTGAATCCTGTTCAGATTTGCAAAATTTAAATGAAAAAGTGTCAGACAATTGGTTCTGACAAAATATAAAGATCTGTAAGACCGAAACATATGTAACAAGAAAAAAGTAAAACAATTTTTTTTTTATAAATATGATTCAGAGGGATACTTTTAATCTCAAATATACATTATAAGGCTATTGAAATTCATAAGTTCATCTTGGAAATCTAAACACTCAGTCCCTATCATGATCACTGTCTTTGTCCAAGTCAATTTATTTATGTTACGAAACGTAAAGGGTACGAAACGGAAAGGGTACGAAACAGTCTGCATATAATTACCAAAGTGAAAGTTAATTTCCGGAAAACCCTTCCAGTTAAACAAAAACAAAGTCTGTGTTTAAATAGTCCAAAGCATTTAGACAAGTATTTGCTCGTATTTGTTTTGCAACCGACGTCTAAAAACCACTTCAATGATACATGAAAATCGAAACCACATTGATCAGCGATAAATTTTAATCGTTCGCCATTTTGTTTGCAAGGTAAACAAATCTGTTATATTTAATAAACATGTCCGTCATTTTTAAAAATTGGATGCATCGCAGATTATATCGGCATTGAATTAATTTAAGGTGTTATCATTCTAAATTGGGGCGATTAAAATGTACAATGAAATGTGATAAGTTGCACAGTCTTCGAAGTATACTAATCGCCATTTTCCGTCGCCAAATTAACAAAATAATCGCCGTCTTCATTAAATAATCGCCATTTGGCGACAATGGCGACCTACAGCGCGAGCCCTGTATTCATAGGCTTGCCAATTATCTCCAATTGAAATGTAGCTTACGACTTCGGACGGAAATCACCATGCCCATACAGTTGTACTGTACTATGAATTAACCTCGGTCCAATTCCACTAACCTTACATGGCGCTTTAAGTAAAACTTAAGAGCGTATTTCATCATTATTGACTTCCTTCCAAAAGTGGGCGAAAATATTCCATACCTTAACAAGTACTGTTAGTAAGAAAGTTAACAATTTATGTTAACTTAGTCACGTGCTTAAATTTATTCCACAATTCATGTTTCACAAAATATTGGGAAACAAAAAGTATGAATTATGCCATTAAGTATTACTTTAAGTAAGGTTGTTGGAATTGGACCCAGTGACGTCATACAGACATCACCGAGACCATGTTAAGACGAATCGTGGTCGTTTGATCAACCCTTTCCCACATATAGACGCTTTCTGACGCCTCTACGGCAGACGACTTTTGAAAACACTGATGCGAAAGGAGAAAATGCTCATACTGAGCAATTTCACCTTTTGCCACAATGTTATCAACTCTATTCACTAATTATACGTGCATGTATAGAGATATTACATATTTTAATATTGCTGTTTTCAAAGTCGTCTGCTGCAGATTTGTAGTATGTGGGAAATGTTTAAGACTAATCAGCTGTGTGAAGTTAGCTAAACATACGACATTCGACATTCGACATTCAAAAGTTGGAAAAAAAAAACGAATGTCGTGCTGGCACGACATTCGACATTCGACATTCAAAAGTTGAAAAAAAAAACGAATGTCGTGCTGGCACGACATTCGACATTCGACATTCAAAAGTTGAAAAAAAAAAAATCGACATTCAAAATAAAACTTCAAAAAATCAAAAAAACGAATGTCGTGCTGGCACGACATTCGACATTCGACATTCAAAAGTTGAAAAAAAAAAAATCGAGTTTTTTTTCCAACTTTTGAATGTCGAATGTCGAATGTCGTATGTTTAGCTAACTTCACACAGCTAGACTAATCATTGTTGTTTAACCCTTTACCTCATACGACAAGTGTGCATCAGACGACCTTGAACATATTTTGTCAAAAAATAGAAACTCTCTATAATTGAATTATAGAGAGTTTCTATTATTGAATGGATAACCTATGACTAAAAGTAATAAACATTGTGGCAAAAGGAGAAATTGCTCGTTTTGAGAAATTTCTTCTTTTGTCACTATGTTTTCAAAAATCCGTCTGCAGAGGCGTCAGAACGCGTCTATATGAGGGAAAGGGTTAATTAACCCTTATCCAGCTTAACATTACTTTAACCAGGATATGAGCGGTGCTCCAGAAAAAAAGCCTTATCGTAATTAATACACGTTTAGAAAAAGATTTGCCTCCAGCATTCATGCAAAGGATTCAAATGGATACTGCTTAACAAAAATTTCTTAACCCAACTTCACAAAGACGACATTTGACACCTGCCATTGAACATGACTTTTGGAAAACATTGCAATAAAAGGTGAAATTGCTCAAAACGAGCAATTTCACCTTTTAATGCAATATTTTCAACTCTTTATCAATATAAATCTTTCAGTTTTCTAGATTGTTGAAATTGGTAATCTGATGATTGTAAAGCAGACGACCTTTTAAAAGTCATGTGAAGTATTGGGTTAACATAAATTTCTTAAAAACCTTCTATGACTGATTTGCGAACATTGCAGATCTAGATCAGACCCTTTACTACCTGCAAGCGGGTCTAAGGTTAGGGTTAGGGTTAGGGTTATGACGCATATGCAGCAGACGAGTTTTAAAAACATAGTTGCACAAAATATAAAATTTCTCACCATAAGGTATTCCACGTTTTTTGTCAACAGGATATGAACTCTAAACAATTATTCATTCTTCATTTATCGAGAGTTTCCATATTTTTGCCAAGATGTTTATTACTTCGTCTGCTGCAGATTTATTGTATTTGAGAAATGAGCCGTCCCGCGAGAAAAGCAACATTATGGCCTCTGCGTAATGTATCGACCCAGATCACTCCGTCTCAGAGTGATAGAGGTAGAGAGTAATAATTCCTTAAACAGAAAAAACACAGGAGGCGAAAAGTGTATATCCGGGTAAGTCTGTGCGGCATGCTAAGGCTGATCCGGGTCGATACTTTACGCGGAGTCCACAATGTTAGTTTTCTCGTTTTTTCTCAAAATGCAGCTGCGGCGATAGACATCTGCGTAATGTATCGACCAGATCAGCCTGCGCTGTCCGCGCAGACTGATCCGGCCGACACATTCCGTCTTAGGGGGGATAGATGTATACAGTAGTTATTCCTGAAACAGAAAATCCACAAGAGGCGAAAAGTGTATATCCGGGTAAGCCTGAGCGGCATGCTTAGGCTGATCCGGGTCGATACTTTACGCGGAGTCCACAATATTGGTTTTCTCGCGGGATGGCTCATATCATCTGCGTAATGTATCGACCAGATCAGCCTGCGCTGTCCGCGCAGACTGATCCGGCCGACACATTCCGTCTTAGTGGGATATATGTATGGAGTAGTTATTCCTGAAACAGAAAATCCACAGGAGGCGAAAAGCGTCTATCCGGGTAAGTCTGTGCGGCATGCTAAGGCTGATCCTGGTCGATACTTTACGCGGAGTCCGCAATGTTGGTTTTCTCGTTTTTTTCTCAAAATGCAGCTGCGGCGATAGACATCTGCGTAATGTATCGACCAGAGCAGCCTGCGCTGTCCGCGCAGACTGATCCGGCCGACACATTCTGTCTTAGGGGGATAGATGTATACAGTAGTTATTCCTGAAACAGAAAATCCACAAGAGGCGAAAAGTGTATATCCGGGTAAGCCTGAGCGGCATGCTTAGGTTGATCCGGGTCGATACTTTACGCGGAGTCCACAATGTTGATTTTCGCACGGGACGGATCAAATGGTTAATGGCAAGCTATCTGCTCCTTTCACAATCATTCATTGAATGATTAATAAATCTTCATAATTATAAGCTTTGTCGGATGAGTGATTTGAAGTTTATTGTGTAAACTGGCTACTGAAAAATTGAGCATTGCACCAATTGAACAAATATTGTCCTCGTATATTATCATATGGTCAGGAAAGGTTTTGACGAGACTATGTATATGCGTCTCTTTGATGTAATTGTTTTAAAAGTTGTCTGCTGCAGAGGTGTAGGAAAGCGTATGGTTGGGGAAATGTGTTAATTAAAATGACTACAGGGCACTCTCAATGTTTACATTTCTTGTTATATTTTGAATGTATGGCGTTTCCAACATCTCGCGGTGACTAACAACAATAGGCCTACTAGGATAGGGAAAAACATATGTATGCGTTGCCCAGAGCAGGGTCTTTCAAATAGTACTATTTGAAAGACCCTGCCCAGAGGTACTCCATCACGCATGCCGCGAGCGTGATTGAGCCGCTACTAATACAATCACTTGAAAACAATTAGAGTAAAATTTGAAATCAATTTGGCGATCATAAAACACGTTGAGTTCACCTTGACGTGTCTGTACCGATAAGGCGGTGTGATATACCGACCGATAAAACATGACTATAAACAGATAGATATAAAAAATATATATAAACCACGTTTTCACCCTCGAGCATGATTGTAACGATAATAATTTTATGTAAATAAAAACTCTGATAATCATCCACAAACAAAACGTTACTTGATTATTTTACTTCAGTTAATTAACCCTTTCTCTCATATAGACGCTTTCTGACGCCTTTGCAGCAGACAGCTTTTTGAAAACATAGTGACAAAAGAAGAAATTACACAAAACGTGCAATTTCTCCTTTTGTCACAATGTTTTCCACTTTTTGTCATAGGTTATCCATTCAATTAGGGAGATTTTCTATATTTTGACAAAATACATTCAAAGTCGTCTGCTGCAGAATTGATGTATGAGGGAAAGGGTTAATAATTCTACTTGTTTAACCCTTTCCCACATGAAACAAATCTGCAGCAGAGGATTTTGGAAACATTTAGTCAGAAATATGGAAATTCTCAATAAATGAATTATGATTATTGAAAAGTGTATTAAATATTCTCAATTTGCCACCATGAAACGAAAGACATTTGCTGCAGTGTTGTCAAAAAACATATGAATGTTGGAAAGGGTTAAGAGTTGCTTATAATGAGCAGTTTCTCCTTTTACTACAATGTTTTAAAGTCTCCTCAATCATTTTTACTATTTGTATAGGGATGTTCATAGCTCTACATAATTATAGGCATTCAAAGGTCTGCAGATTTGTTGTATGTGGGAAAGGGTTCAGATGTAAAATCATGAATTATGGATATAGACATATTTTACGATTAACCCTTTCCCTGATACGACAATTCTGCAGCAGACAACTTTGAACGTATTTTGTCAAAACATAGAAAATCTCCATAATTGAATGGATAACCTATGACAAAAAGTGGAAAACATTGTGGCAAAAGGAGAAATTGCACGTTTTGTGCAATTTCTTCTTTTGTCACTATGTTTTAAAAAAGCCGTCTGCTGCAGAGGCGTCAGAAAGCGTCTGTATGAGGGAAAGGGTTAAGAGATATCTGGGCATCCAATTCTTGTGTTTAACCCATCCCAGATGTATACGATCTTTGACACCTCTTAGTAGAAGACGTTTTGAAAACATTGCGACAAAAGAAGAAATTGCTCAAAACGATCAATTTCTCCTTTTGCCACAAGGTTTTCATTTTTTTTCCAGAAAGTGTACATTCATTCATAGAGACTGTCCATGTTTTGCTTAGATATTTTAAACGTCTTCTGCTGTATTTTTGCTGTTTGTGGGAAAGGGTTAACCTCAGACACATCGCCCACACGTTGTCGTTTCGCACAAAATGCACGTATCCCCTATGTGAACAGTTATCTTATAGCAGCTGAACCACACAGGTCACCTACACCCTGCAACAGAACGCCTTGAAAACATTAAGGCAAACATATGGAAAATATCTCTAACTTGTTAAAGTAGGAATATTGAAAAACGTCGACAATATTGTTGCAAAAGGTGAAATTGCTCATCATCAGCGATTTCTTCTTTTGTCGTAATGTTTTCAAAATCGTGTGCTGCAGAGGTATCTGCAAGCGGGACAGGGAAGATTAAACGTCTCTGAAGCGTATACAAGCGGGACAGGGAAGATTAAACGTCTCTGAAGCGTATACAAGTGGGACAGGGAAGATTAAACGTCTCTGAAGCGTATACAAGCGGGACAGGGAAGATTAAACGTCTCTGAAGCGTATACAAGCGGGACAGGGAAGATTAAACGTCTCTGAAGCGTATACAAGCGGGACAGGGAAGATTAAACGTCTCTGAAGCGTATACAAGCGGGACAGGGAAGGTTAAACGTCTCTGAAGCGTATACAAGCGGGACAGGGAAGGTTAATAATAATAATAATAATAATAACGACTTTATTTTATGAGGCTACACATTTGGGTGTTCCAATTTTCCATGCGGGCCTCAGATATACACAACGTTATACATATAAACAGTTCAAAATAAAAGCAAATACAAATTGGTATCAAAATAAAAGATTTCTTAATTTCAAGAATTACAAGAAAACGTCCATGCTAAATATAATTTCTTAAAAGAATTTAGTGAATTTGCAGTTCTAATTTGAAAGGAAATATCATTCCAAATTTTTGGTCCTGAATAGGTAAGGGATTTTCTGAAAAATTCTAGTTTTGGTTTTGGTATCTGTAACAGCTTGTTATCAAAGGATCTTAGACCTTTATTTTGGAAGTATTTGAATTTGTCTCTGAGGTATTCAGGACATTGTTCATTTAATGATTTGTAGATGATAATTGCTTTTTTATAGTTTATTCTTGCTTGAAATGTCATCCAGGATAATTATTTGAAAAGTTCTTCTGATGGTGCATCAAATGGCTTGTCAAGTATTACACGTGCAGCACGCTTTTGAAATTTAACATTTTATCAAGCAGATTTTGACTGCAGGAGCCCCATATTGTGCACAATAGTCAATGTGAGGAAGTGTGTAGGCATTAAAGAAAAGTTTCCTTGAATGTATATTAAGAAACATTTTAATTCTTAGAAGTAGGTATAGTAACGAATTACATTTCTTTAGCGTGTGCTCAACATGATGTTTCCAGTTAAGTTGAGGGTTCTATATGTACACCAAGAATTTTTTCTTTGTACGTTTGTTGTAACTCATGATTTTGTAATAGTATTTTTATCTCACCTGATTGATGATTTATTGGGTATGAAGCAGACAGGAACATAGCTTTTGTTTTTTGTGCATCTGGTAACATTGAGTTCTGTTGACACCATTTTTTTTCAATATGACAAATTTCATTTTGCAGAGTTTGAGTTATATCTGGCTTTGATTTACCCACAGCAGTTACTGTGGTGTCATCTGAACTAACATATCAATAATTGAATCTTTAATAAATAACGGAAGATCATTTATGTAAATTATAAAGAGTAAAGGCCATAAAACAGAGCCTCGAGGGACGCCAGCAGATATTTCTCTTGAACATGATAGTTTCCCTGAAATACTTTTATAGCGACCAGTTAAGTAAGAAGTAAACCATTTTATTGACTTTGAGCAAACTCTATAACATTTAAGTTTTTCAATGAGAAGACAATGATTAATAATAAGATAAAATGCCTTTCTGAGGTCCAAGAATATGGTACCTACTAGATTTTTATTATTGATAGCTTCAATCCAATTATCAATAATGTGTGTTAGTATAAGGCGGTTTCACAGGAATGAAATTTACGAAAGCCTGATTGTTTATTATTGAGTAGTTTATGTCTTTCCAGGAATAATTTAAGGCTATTTGAGACATGTCACTCATATACTTTTGACAGTACTGGTAGAGTAGAAATTGGTCTATAATTATTTTTATCATATTTGAAAACATATATAGTGACAAAAGAAGAAATTGCACAAAACGTGCAATTTCTCCTTTTGCCACAATGTTTTCCACTTTTTGTCATAGGTTATCCATTCAATTAAGGAGATTTTTCTATTTTTTGTCAAAAAACGTTCAAAGTCGTCTGCTGCAGAATTGCCGTATGAGGGACAGTGTTAAGCAAAGTCCTCTGTTTTACGATATCGTCTCAAGTCGTCTGATGCAGGTATTTAAATAATGAGGAATCCGCCGTGGTCGAAAAGCTAGCGTCGGGAATTTGGAGCCGGGCGTCCCAGGTTCGATCCCCAGCCGTTGCCGTCACGATGGAGTGCCCTTCGGCAAGGCATATTTCCTAGCCTAGTACTGGATTGTTTACTAAGAGACCATGGCTAAGTGAACTGTCGCCATGATATAACTGAAATCATGTTGAAAAACGTGTGTACAATTCCCATAAAACAAACAAATCAAGAGTAGACACCTCAAATAGCAAATGTATAAGTTAAACATGTAAAATACGAATAATACAAAACCTAATTAGTTTATAGCAACATCTCCTGTTTTCACAATCTTTTATCAAGACGTCTGCTGCATATACATTTTAAAGGGTCGTCTTTTCAGGTAAACTATGAACAGCTCGCTTTGCGTGACTCATAAACTTATCACCGAGTGAGTCGGTTTGATAAATTACATTGTTTAACCCTTTCATTACAGAATATTTCAAATGAACTCGTCCAGCTTTGCACTTGAAAGAGTCCATACCAAAGTTTAGGAATATGACAATTTAAAAAGTACTTACGCTGAGCATCCAGCACTATACCGCTGTTAAGTCGATTGATCTGGCTCTATACTGATGGCACAGACCTCACACAATCTGTTTCCAGCAGTTGAAGGGTTAAATACCGGATGGTCGTAATTAAAAGTGTTTTCATTATCCATTTTCCCCACTTATAGACGCGAATCTTGACTTATCTGCAGCAGACGACTTTTGCAAACATTGTGGGAAAAGGAGAAATTGCTTAAGATGAGCAATTTCTCCAATTTCCGCAATGTCTCCAACTCTTTTCAATAGAAATACTTTCATTTACATAGATTTTACATATTTATGCCCAAATGTTTTCAAATTCGTCCGCTGCAGATTTGTTGTAGGTGGGAAATGGTTCAGTTGAACGCGTTACCTGTTGTTATAGTTGACTTTACAGATGTCTACTTTGTAAAATATCTGTGGGAAAAAACACCTAATATCTTTTTAAAGATTAACCCTTTCGGCGCCAAAGGCAATATTGAGCTTTTGCAAACGATACAGATTCAGGTGAGTCAGCTCGTAACGAGCTGTCTCACCTGAAATCTGCATTGTTTGGCTGTGAGTTATAAAGATATTCCAAAAACATGAAAATAGAGTCGTCCGGGTTTGAACATGGAAGAGTCTACTTTAAACAATTCGGCGCTGAAAGGGTTAATGAACTTATCATTTATTACTGACTTAAAAATGTCGTGCGGAAAAATGGTATCGGTATAATATCATTTTAGAATCTTTGAATTTTATTATATCATACGATTATTTGAAAATCCGGACAATTGAAAGAATCATATTTTTTGTACCATTTTCAACATGAAGGATTGCCTTTTCCCATGTTGTTTTCTCAATGTAGTTTGTGTGTGTAATTCTGACGAAAGTCGATCCCTGTTAAGGCAATGTGTGCTGTATTGTGTTTATTTCTATTCACAATGAACTAAAAAGGTGCTTCTCCCCGGTTTTTCATCATACAATCGTGGTATGTGAGTAAACCTAGGTAGACTGCAATTCCTTTGTTTTCATCTGAAACTACATATGAACCGTTCCACGAGAAAACCAACATTATGGTCTCTGCGTAATGTATCGATCCGGATCAGCCTAAGCATGCCGCGCAGGCTAACCCGGATAGACACTTTTCGCCTCCTGTGGATTTTCTGTTTCAGGAATCACTACTCTATACATCTTTCCCCCTAAGACGGAATGTGTCGGCCGGATCAGTCTGCGCGGACAGCGCAGGCTGATCTGGTCGATACATTACGCAGATGATATGAGCCGTTCCACGAGAAAACCAACATTATGGTCTCTGCGTAATGTATCGATCCGGATCAGCCTAAGCATGCCGCGCAGGCTAACCCGGATAGATATATTTTCTCTCCTGTGGATTTTCTGTTTCAGGACTCATTGCTCTACACCTCTATTCCCCTGAGACGGAATGCGTCGGCCCGGATCGATACATTACGCTGAGTCCATGATTTTGGTTTTCTTGTGGAACGGCTGATATATGCATTTTATATCATATTATATAAGAGCTGAGTGACTATTCTGACAATTGAGTCTCCCACATTTAGGAGCATTGTGACGCATCTAAGTGACTATTCTGACACTTGAGTCTCCCACATTTAGGAGCATTGTGACGCATCTAAGTGACTATTCTGACACTTGAGTCCCCCATATTTAGGCACATTGTGACGTATCTGAGTGACTATTCTGACACTTGAGTCTCCCACATTTAGGAGCATTGTGACGCATCTAAATGACTATTCTGACACTTGAGTCCCCCATATTTAGGAGCATTGGGACACATCTAAGTGACTATTCTGACACTTGAGTCTCCTACATTTAGGCGCATTGTGACACATCTAAGTGACTATTCGGACACTTGAGTCTCCCACATTTAGGCGCATTGTGACGCATCTAAGTGACTATTCTGACACTTGAGTCGCCCACATTTAGGCGCATTGTGACACATCTAAGTGACTATTCGGACACTTGAGTCTCCCACATTTAGGCGCATTGTGACGCATCTGAG
This sequence comes from Serripes groenlandicus, assembly GCA_031761405.1. Lineage (NCBI taxonomy): Eukaryota > Metazoa > Mollusca > Bivalvia > Cardiida > Cardiidae > Serripes > Serripes groenlandicus. Next base: position 257,552,244 of record JASEVX010000001.1, on the reverse strand, counting down.
TGACTATTCTGACACTTGGGTCTCCAACATTTAGGAGCATTGTGACGCATCTGAGTGACTATTCTGACACTCGAGTCTCCCACATTTAGGCGCATTGTGACGCATCTAAGTGACTATTCTGACACTTGAGTCCCCCATATTTAGGAGCATTGTGACGCATCTAAGTGACTATTCTGACACTTGAGTCTCCCACATTTAGGAGCATTGTGACGCATCTAAATGACTATTCTGACACTTGAGTCTCCCACATTTAGGAGCATTGTGGCGCATCTAAGTGACTATTCTGACACTTGAGTCTCTCACATTTAGGCGCTTTGTGACGCATCTAAGTGACTATTCTGACACTTGAGTCTCCCACATTTAGGCGCATTGTGACGCATCTAAGTGACTATTCTGACACTTGAGTCTCCCACATTTAGGCGCATTGTGACGCATCTGCATCCGAAGATTTTAGAAATTATTGTGACAAAAGTGGAAATTGTTCATATTGATGGGAAATATCCGAAGATTTTAAAAATGATTGTGACAATTGTTCATATTGATGGAAAATATCCGAAGATTTTAGAAGTGATTGTGACAAAAGTGGAAATTGTTCATATTGATGGGAAATATCCGAAGATTTTAAAAATGATTGTGACAAAAGTGGAAATTGTTCATATTGATGGAAAATATCCGAAGATTTTAGAAGTGATTGTGACAAAAGTGGACATTTTTCATATTGATGGGAAATATCCGAAGATTTTAGAAATGATTGTGACAAAAGTGGAAATTGTTCATATTGATGGGAAACATCTGGACACTAGACTAGGCATGCAGTTATATCGAAAACCGATCTCTAATCACGCAATAAAGTATTTGGGTCAAGTTATTTAAACATATATTTTATAGCAGTAATAAACATAAAACATGTATTATCGATTGGTATCCGATAGTGTATGGGTGTAGTCACAACAAAAGAGGATTGTATTACGTATTGCTTAACCCTTTCCCTCATACGACAATTCTGCAGCAGACGACTCTGAACATATTTTGTCAAAACATAGAAAATCTCCATAATTAAATGGATAACCTATGGCTAAAAGTGGAAAACATTGTGGCAAAAGGAGAAAGTGCACGTTTTGTGCAATTTCTTCTTTTGTCACTATGTTTTCAAAAAGCCGTCTGCTGCAGAGGCGTCAGAAAGTGTCTATATGAGGGAAGGGGTTAAAAACAAGATTCTGATAAGAATGAACAGTTGGACAAGATGATATGATCCTACGCAGTTCAGAAATACAAACTTGTACTTTTTTCTCATGCACTGGCTTATATATAGACGCGACTCATTCTCAATGTCTATAAAGTTGCATCTTCATAGCCCCACTGTGAGTTCGGTACTCCACTGCATGCCAATACACGAGCGAGTCCATTATTGGCAAGTCAACGCATTGTGTTGCCTGAGAAGAAGATATGTGGAGAACTGGTGCGAGAAAGTCTGGAAACGGTTAGCAGGTGAACTGGTGCGAGAAAGTTTGGAAACGGTTAGCGGGTGAACTGGTCATCGAGATATGACTTAAATACGGGTAGCGGGTGAACTGGTCATCGAGATATGACTGAAATACGGGTAGCGGGTGAACTGGTCATCGAGATTTGACTGAAATACGGTTAGCGGGTGAACTGGTCGTCGAGGTATGACTGAAATACGGTTAGCGGATGAACTGGTCGTCGAGATATGACTGAAATACGGGTAGCGGGTGAACTGGTCATCGAGATATGACTGAAATACGGTTAGCGGGTGAACTGGTCGTCGAGGTATGACTGAAATACGGTTAGCGGATGAACTGGTCGTCGAGATATGACTGAAATACGGTTAGCGGGTGAACTGGTCGTCGAGATATGACTGAAATACGGTTAGCGGGTGAACTGGTCGTCGAGGTATGACTGAAATACGGTTAGCGGATGAACTGGTCGTCGAGATATGACTGAAATACGGTTAGCGGGTGAACTGGTCGTCGAGATATGACTGAAATACGGTTAGCGGGTGAACTGGTCGTCGAGATATGCCTGAAATACGGTTAGCGGATGAACTGGTCGTCGAGATATGACTGAAATACGGTTGAAAACAGCGTGAATTCTCGGTTGAAATTTAAAAAAAAAAAACATTTGTTCTAAAGCTTCGTGGTATGAAGGGAAAGGTGAAGGCTTCTTACAATAAATGCATATTTGTTCATGACACGCTTTCCCCCACTGAAGGTTAACGCTTATACCGTAACGTATATGAACATCGAATAAAGGAGACTGAGATCAGGTTGAACGAATGTACAAACAGACTGATCTTCGTCTTCATTGTTCTAAAGTGTAGTTTTAAATCGTGCATATCGTCATACGTAAGCGATGTTTAACGATTTCTCTTCTTGAACCGAGTTTGTGAAGTACCTGTACCATACAGTATGTTCCACCAGTGTAGAGCAAGGTCAGCCGACGCATCCACACCTAGGCTCTTTCAAATGCAATGCTGGACATGTCCATTTTATAAATTCAGCATTAAAATGGTTAAATATAGTGGCGTAAAGCGGGATAAGGGTTAACCCTTTCCCTCATATTGACGCTTTCTGACGTCTCTGCAGCAGAAGGCTTTTTGAAAACATAGTGACAAAAGAAGAAATTGCTCAAAACGAGCAATTTCTCCTTTTGCCACAATCTTTTCCACTTTTAGTCATAGGTAATCCATTAAATAATAGAGATTTTCTATGTTTTGACAAAATATGTTCAAAGTCGTCTGCTGCAGAATTGTTGTATGAGGGAAAGGGTTAATACGTCTATATCCTCCTATCTGTGAAATAACCGAGGTCTGACGCCCTTGTCAGCAAATAACCTATACAATTAAGTGAAATGGATGTGAGCTTTTTCTCACATTCCCACAATGTGTTCAGCTCTGTCTCAAAACTGTACCTAACGTTTTTCTCCTTATACGTTTTGAAGGCAGACGTTGTTGAAGTATTATGTGAGGTAAATAGTGAAGTGGGTAAAGAATATACATAACATTGTTACTTTCTAATAAATCAATTTTGTTTCTATTTATTTTGCAAATAAAAAAGACCCTTCTCTAAAGTGAAGAAACTGTTTTTCCGAAGATAGGCGTATTTATACGTAAAAGGTGCTGAACTTCAGAAAAACAATTATTATAGTCAAAGTTTCAAAACTGTTCAAAATTTGTCTCGAAATATAAGAATCATATCAGAGAAATTATGTCACTTTCCAGTACAAATAACATCTAAATATCGATCGTTTAGGCTTCCTTTTTACTTGGTAGACATACCCAGTAAGCCGAAGTTCGTACATTTTCTAGGCTTTCAATTGACTGTTTTTCAACGTGTACTGCTAAAATAGTATAAAACTATTTATTACTTACTTTGGTGTCACTATTAGCAATATTTACCAAAGTTTCAACATTTCAAAATTGTTATATCCATTTGCGGTTCAGCACCTTTAAGCCTTTACCACGTAAGACAAATCTGCAACAATTGCTCACTTCACCACAATGATATAATACGTCAAAATGTGTCTCTGTGTGGAAAAGAGTGTTATACGCCCGACGATATTGAAAACGTCGTCTAAAAAGGAAGATTGTTCTTAGTTGGCAGTACATTTATTTTCCACAAGTTGTTCTCAATCGTTTTTCATGTTAAGCCATTGTACATGTATCTGCAGCAAACGACTTAAACTATTAATCATCTTTATTTGAGCCGCCCCAGGAGAAAACCAACATTGTGGACTCTGCGTAAAGTATCGATCCGAATCAGGCTAAGCATGCCGAGCAGGCTAACCCGGACAGACACTTTTCGCCTTCTGTGGATTTTCTGTTTCAGGAATCATTCCGCTATACCTATATCCCCAAGAGACAGAATGCGCAGGCTGATCTAGGTCGATACATTACTCAGATGCCATAACTATCTAAAAGAGTCGACTGCGTAAAGGCGGCCAGTCGTCAGGTTACAGGCGGACAGTCGTCTGTGTAAAGGCGGACAGTCGTCAGCTTACAGGTGGACAGTCGTTAGCGTACAGGCGTACAGGCGTACAGTCGTTAGCGTACAGGCGGACAGTCATCAGCGTACAGTTGGACAGTCGTCAGCGTACAGGCGGACAGTCGTTAGCGTACAGGTGGACAGTCGTCAGCGTACAGGCGCACAGTCGTTAGCGTACAGGCGGACAGTCGTCAGCGTACAGTCGTTAGCGTACAGGCGGACAGTCGTCAGCGTACAAGCGTACAGTCGTCAGCGTACAGGCGGACAGTCGTCAGCGTACAGGCGTATAGCCGTCAGCGTACAGGCGGACAGTCGTCAGCGTACAGGCGGACAGTCGTCAGCGTACAGGCGGACAGTCGTCAGCGTACAGGCGGACAGTCGTCAGTGTACAGGCGGACAGTCGTCAGCGTACAGGCGGAGAGTCGTCTGCGTACAGGTGGACAGTCGTCAGCGTACAGGCGGACAGTCGTCAGCGTACAGGCGGACAGTCGTCAGCGTACAGGCGGACAGTCGTTAGCGTACAGGCGGATAGTCGTCAGCGTACACACGGAAAGTGAAGGACGTCGGAAGCTCATCTGAGTATTCACTGTTCAATACAAACACGTACTTTCACGGCGCGGCCTTAATACATTCTTTACCTCACGTGACGTTTTTGAAATATACAAGTTAAACAAATGACACGTAAATCTACCCAATTGAAAACGACCTGTAACTATCTGGGTATTTCCCTAGCCTGGCCCTCCGACAGTTTAAGCCTTTCCCACTTACATCAAATCTGCAGCAGACGACTTTGACAACATTGTGACAAAAACCTGAAAAGTGTCCATAAAATATAGCTTAATTGTTAAATAAATTTGAAAACATTATGGTCAAATGAGAAATTGCTTATTATGAGCAATTTCACTTTTGGCCACAATGTTTTAAAACGTCGTCTACTGCTATTGCGTCAAAATGCGTCTGCAGGTGGAAAAGGGTTAAAGAGCTCATTGCACTATCGACCTTATCAGGCCCTGCCGAGACAGAGTGAATGCGGTGGTCCAAAAAGGGGTCCGTTTTGTTAACTCTTTGGGTGAAAAAATTATATGAAAAAAATAAAGTTTTTGCTTGTTTTGGGGCCTTCAACATTCATTCTGTTGCATATAATAAATCAATAAGTGACATAATAATTACGTTGTTGTATATTTTCTTCAAATATATTGAGAGGTTTTAATATTATGTTAATTCACCTGCAACAAGCGACGTTTGAAAAAAAAACATGTTTTAATCTCTATTTAATAATAACGCTTTTATGCATAGTGTATGGATGTTTTCAACGTCGTCTGCTGTAAAACATGTAGTATGTGGGAAAGGGGGTGGGGGTAACTGAATGTAACAGCCTGTAATGTTACCGCAAGCATCCTCTAACACATCTAGGTCTACGTTATTCGCAAACTTGATAAGAAAACGTATGTATGTGAGTGTGTCTTAACCCTATCCCTCATATAGACGCTTTCTGACGCCTCTGCAGCAGACGGCGTTTTGAAAACATAGTGACAAAAGAAGAAATTGCACAAAACGTGCAATTTCTCCTTTTGCCACAATGTTTTCCACTTTTTGTCATAGGTTATCCATTTAATTATGGAGATTTGCTATTTTTTGACAAAATACGATCAAAGTCGTCTGCTGCAGAATTGTCGTATGAGGGAAAGGGTTAAAGCTTGGATTTCGACTATGTTACAGCTATGCCGTAAACGCTCTGAAAAGAGAATATGTAGCAGATGATTTTAAAATGTATCTAAAAAAAGAACACGGAAAATATCGAAATTTGAAAATATAGTCATCGATTAGAATTTTATGCATTTTGGCAAAAGTAGAAATTGCCGTGTGTTAAAAAATCGTGTGTAGATGCGTCAATTGAATGTTCAATTGTGAAAGGTTTAAATGGATAATTCAGAAATAGTGACGTTTTTGTTTGTAGCGAATCATAGATTATAATAAAGATAGATCTATACAATTGTTTGAATAATAAAGTCCCCAAAATAAACGTTAAACGTTACTAAATTCGATCGTAGTATTCGTTTGTTAAAGTTTGTATTGTTTTTGTCCATACATCTTTTTTAAAAATAGTTATCTCAAAACCTCTCAGCAATAAGGTAATATGGAATTATTTTAAAAAGCCCCCTAAAATAATAACCCTTTCCCACATACAGACTCTTTCTGACGCCTTTACAGCAGACAACTTTTGAAAACATTGTCGCAAAAAAAGAAATTCATCATACTGAGCAATTTCTCCATTTGCCACAATGACTTCAACTCAATTCAATAATCGTAATATCATTTATAGAGATTTCTCTATATTTTGGACTTAACTTCGCAGTCGTCTGCTGCATATAGGATGTATGTTGAAAATGTTTAATCACCAGAAGCGACTACAGTACCTCATTATTGGTATCTGTGCGTAAACCTGTCTGTCTGCCCGTCCTTCCGTCTGTCTGTCTGTCTGTCTGTCTGTCTGTCTGTCTGTCTGTCTGTCTGTCTGTCTGTCTGTCTGTATGTCTGTCTGTCTGTCTGTCTGTATGTCTGTCTGTCTGTCTGTCTGTCTGTCTGTGTACCGGGTTCAACATTTCCAAGTTATCAGATGAACGTTTATGTTTTAGGGATCGTTTGTCTGCTTGCTAGCAGTCGAACCGTGAAGTCGATAACAACCCACGGATCGTAAGTTCGAATGCTGGCTCTGCCATTCTTCCGACGATTGACACACGTGCATGATTGTGACAATCCTTATTCGTCTTCAACCACTAATGTGCTAATATGTTTACGTGGATAGGTAGCAAGTTGCCTAGCAGGGGCGTAGCTTCCTTTAGGCTTTGTAGGCACGTGTCTACAATTTTTTTCTAAAAATGCCCCAAAATGCAGCTGCGGCGATAGACATCTGCGTAATGTATCGACCAGATCAGCATGCGCCGTCCGCGCAGACTGATCCAGCCGACACCTTCCGTCTAAGGGGTGATAGATAGAGTAGTAATTCCTGAAACAGAAAATCCACAGGAGGCGAAAAGTGTCTATCCGGGTACGCCTAGGAATGAAGTTGTGTGAAGCGTTCATAAAACACAATCAGGTCACTGTTCGTAATACTAACATACCAGTAGAATTACCATTTATCATTTTATCGATTTAGTATTACCTTAACATTGCAAACAGTATTTTTTATATGAGCACTTCCATGGGAAAAGGATGACGTAGCTATCGTTCGTGGTTGTAAGTTAGAGAATAAAAGTCAATTCTCAATGATATTTGTAACGAGTTGTATGACATGTGAGCCTGTCCACGGGTCAAGGTATAAGTTGGCGTTTGTGAATAGTGCAGATCCAGATCTGCCTGTGCATCCGCAACACATTATCAAGAAAGCCATTGTTCACTTTTAACATACATAAACGTGTTAGAATCTCCTATCAACATGATGAGTTTATGAAAAGAATGATCAGATGAATGCCTGGTCTAAGCCAACATCGTTACGAAGTGCAAACTTGTACATTTTCCCACGAGCGGACTCGTATAAGGTTCATCCGCGTCATGCGACTTCGTGCCTTGTGAACCCTTTCCCTCATACGGCAATTCTGCAGCAGACGACTTTGAACTTATTGTGTCGAAACATACAAAATCTCCATAGTTGAATGGATAACCTATGACAAAAAGTGGAAAACATTGTGGCAAATGGAGAAATTGCACGTTTTGTGCAATTTCTTCTTTTGTCACTATGTTTTCAAAAGGCCGTCTGCTGCAGAGGCGTCAGAAAGCGTCTATTTGAGGGAAAGGGTTAACACGTTATGGTTGTCATATAATGTTTAATATGCAGAAAAACCTTGGAGCTCCACTTAAAGTGTTTCGTGCCGAGCACCGGTAGCGACACTTGCTGTCAATCAAGGGGTTCGAGTTCGAACCCCTGCTAGGCCAACATTCCTTTCGACACGCATCATTCGTCTTCCGTCGATGGGCTAACAGTCTGTGTGGAAAAGAAACCAGTTGATTAGACCTTTGTGTGGAGTATTGGTGTGAGAAAGTCAGGAATCACATGGGTATGTGAACTGGCCGCCGTGATATAACTGAAGAATTGTTGAAAAACGGCGTTCAACCGATATCAATTTAAGTGTTTCGCCGGCGGTTACATCTAAGGCTATACTAGAAGTAATCGGACCTAGAAAACGCCGTGGAAGAAAGCAAATACATGTACTTCTATTGTTATCTAATTTTGTGAGATTAATAGACTGGGTGACAACATTAGATAGAATATTAATCAGCATTAAAGTCCCATCTTCGGCATTAAATGGGCCTTTCTGTGCGAATAGGTATACAAACATGAGTTGACAGAATCGTCTTACAATTTTATGAGAGTAATAAGTGAACATTGTAGATCATATGCCGTCCCGCGAGAAAACCAACAGTATGGCGTCTGCGTAATCTATCGATCCAGATCAGCCTGCGCAGTCCGCGCAGACTGATCTGGGTAGACACATTACTCTCAAGGGGATAGATGTATAGAGTAATAATTCCTAAAAATGAAAATCCTCAGGAGACGAAAAGTTTCTGTCCGGGTTAGCCTGCGCGGCATGCTTAGGCTAACGAATAAACAATTGAAGTGAAACACAAAAAACACGAATTGTAGCCCGTTTAGCGTATTCCCTCTACCTGTATGAAGCAAAACTGGTTACCTAACAACCCCCTGCTCGCCTGTTGCCGCTCGTATTATTATGCTACCATCTATGTAATAATAATAATAATAATAATAATAATAATAATAATAATAATAATAAAAAAGGCTTTATTTAGAGAGGACACTCATTTGACATAGTACATGTATGCAAGTCAATCTTCAGTGAGGGCCTCAAACAATATCACAATGAAATGAAACATGAACAACTAGATTGTTGTAGATACAATAAAAGACTTCATTCTTGAGGAGCAGGAATTCCCAAACGTAGTCATAGTTTGACATATCTGTAACAGATGAGTTGTAAACAGTGTGGCAGCAAATAGTAGTTTTCAAGTAACAACAATTGCGAAACAAGCTTTCAGCTTACAAATCTCTGTTTCCTGAAGACTTAGACAGTACCCGCGCCGTTTGTTTGGAAAAATCCAAAAGACGGAACCCGTTCATCACGGTATTCGAACCTTTGGTAAATATAAGTTGTTTCCCAACACATGAATTGTGAACGTAACTTTATTATAAATGAGCCGTTCCACAAGAAAACCAACAGTGTGGACTCTGCGTAAAGTATCGACCGTGATCAGCCTAAGCATGCCACACGGGCCTACCTGGACCGACACTGTTCGTATCCTGTGGATTTTCTGTTTCAGGAATAACTACTGTATACATCTATCCCCCCTAAGACGGAATGTGTCGGCCGGATCAGTCTGCGCGGACAGCGCAGGCTGATCTGGTCGATACATTACGCAGATGATATGAGCCGTTCCACAAGAAAACCAACAGTGTGGACTCTGCGTAAAGTATCGACCGTGATCAGCCTAAGCATGCCTCGCAGGCTAATCCGGGAAGACACTTTTCGCCTTCTGCGGATTTTCTGTCTCAGGAATCATAACTCTATATCTTTATAGCACTGAGACGGAATGTGTCGGCCCGGATTAGCCTACGCGGACTGCGCAGGCTGATCTGAGTCGATACATTACGCAGATTACATAATGTTGGTTTCGAACGGCTCAAATATGAAAGGACTTTTCACTACATTCGTTGTAAACTGTCATTAAAATCTACTTTACTTTCTTAGTTTAACCCTTACCCCGATAAAGACGACATTGGACACGATTGCATGAGACGATGTTCGGAGATATTTTTGTAACACAGATATTGCTTGAAACGAGTCATTTCTCTTTTTCTCACGTTTTTATTTTTTAAATTCAGAACTAGGATGTTTACTGCAAACCTTTTTTGAACAGAAATTATAATCTTTTCCCCAGATGTTATCAAAGTCGATGACTCTAAAAATGTCATTTTAAGATAAACGGGTGAATAGACTTTGATAAACATCGGGCCATTCAACTCGCTCAGTCTACAATAAGAAAAAAACACTTTGTGTCACAGTCCATGTCATATCGACCAATATGCGTGAATAGCAGTTATCTCTCTTTACGGCAAGATCGGGGAATTCCCCTTCTCACGGAGAGCGCTGTGATTGGCCGATATGCATATACCACGTGATCGACAAATATGGCTAAATATTACATTTGTGTCTTTAATGGGTCAAACTTGCTAATGCAGACAGATACAAAAGATCTTTTAAAAGACACTGCGCTACAATATATATATATATATGTTTATGTGATGATATATGTTTGACACTGTTGCTTCAATTTGAATTCATGCGAGAGATATTTTGTGATTTAATAACGTATAAGGTAATTAACTAATTTTATATTTAATCCATATATATGTAGTAAAGCAGACGTCTTTTTATTATTTTGTTCGATTTACTGTTCATCGCTTTATGTACAATACTTACCTAAGTGCGACGGTTTCATACATACGTTTACAGTGTGATGTATTTTGCATTGTTTTTGTGTGCGTCTGTGCGAAACAAATCCCATTAACAAATCGTTTAAATTTTTACAACTGTCTGAACGAGTGTCTATTAAATGTAACATAATGAATATAAATATATTACCCATATCGAAAAAAAAAACGCTTAAATGAGATGTCATGCAATTATGTAAAAACAAATGAGAAAAACAGATAGCACTCCTTGTTAGCAACGGCTTTCTTTATCACACAGTTTTGAAACGCCATCTGCAGCGATTGCGTTTTTTACAAATGCATTTTATTTCGTTAAGGAAAGGGTTATCTATTTACCTGTAATTCCTGTTTGAAAGAAAAAGCATGCGACGGGAAGAAAATTGGAAGTACAGGTCTGACACTGATTTCAAAACATTGTTAACCCTTTCCCACCTGCAGACGCATTTTAACGCAATAGCAGCAGACGACTTTTAAAAACATTGTGGCCAAAGGTGAAATTGCTCATGATGTTTTCCACTTATAGTCATAGGTTATCGATTCAATTATAGAGATTTTCCATTTTTTGACAAAATATGTTCAAAGTCGACTGCTGCATAATTGTCGAATGAGGGAAGGGGTTAAACATGGATGAATTGCACATTTTGCACAATTTGTCGTACGTTTTTTCTTCGCTACAATGTTTTCAATCGTCGTCTGCAAAAGATAGGCCTCAATCGTCTACTTCAGGTAAAGGGCTTACGTCGGTTAACGAACGTAAAATATGTTTGAGGTTTGTTTTATCTATGGTAAATGTATAATGGTGCAAGCCGATATATACGTAATTGTGACTACTTTTCCCGCGAATCAGCTATCAATAGTTATACAAGCATATCTGTGCACGTACTACGTGCTGCAGATTAAGTTTTGTAAACATTGAGAAGCAAACCCAACATAAGAGTATTTCGACCAGTTTAGGTCCGGATCTGACTACACGGACTTTTCTACACTGTATTTTCCAATCAAATTTTGGAAAGGCGGGAAATTGATTTAGACGTGCGATTGCTCCCTTCCCAATAATGTTTCCAATCTATATCACACTAATTTATCTAAATTTCCGATGTAGCGCTATATTGTTCTGTGAATTTTCTGAAAGGAGAAGACATAGAAAACTATGACGTCAATAAAGGCTTTCCCGCGTGCAGACGCATTTTGACGCATCAGCAGCAGACGACGTTTGACAACATGGTGGCAAAAGAACAAATGTCTCATATTGAGAAATTTCTCCGTTTGCCACAATGATTTTCAACTCTATTCATTAATTACTTTTCAACCTATTTATTTTTGCAAAGAAGTTTTCAAAGTCTTCTGCTTCAAAGTCATCTGCTGCGGATTTGTTGTACAGGGGAAAGGGTCAAATGGTCTGTCGTTGACAAGGTATATACTGTATTGGAAAACTGTATACAGGGACATAGAAGTAGGCTTGTAGCGTCTCATTGCTCGTTGTCTGAACGTATTCGTTATGAGCTTCTCCCTTTACAGTTGGGAAAATTAACATATCAGCCGGCCCACAAGAAAACTAACAGTATGGTCTCTGCGTAACTTATCGACCCAGATCAGCGCAGGCTAATCCGGGCCGACACAGTCCGTCTCAGGGGATAGAAGTATAGATTAATGATTCCTGAAACAGAAAACGGAGGCGAAAAGTGTCTGTCCGGGTTAGTCTGCGCGGCATGCTTAGGCTTATCCGGGTCGATACTTTACAATGTTGGTTTTTCTCGCGGGAAGGCTCAAGTATTACCTGGTGTGCTATATTTAGATTCTTCAAAACTAAAAAAGAAAACAAACATTCTTGTTAACTCTTTCCCACATACAGACGCTTTCTGACGCCTCTGGAGCGGACGACTTTTGAAAACATTGTGGCAAATTGAGAAATAGCTCATCATAAGAACCTTCTCCTTTCGCCACAATGTTTGCAAACCAAATGCGATAGTTATACTCTCATATCTATAGAGATTTGTCATAGTTTTACCTGGATGTGATCAAAGTCGTCTGCTGCAGATTTGTTGTATGCGGGAAAAAGGTCTAAGAATCGGAAAGAGACAGTCACCATTCTGTGGGGCGATATTCATTTCCTTGTGCAGCCGTCAAGGATTGTTTTTTGTTTTTTTAAAGCAGTAAACTGCATGTATTGGTTATATTTCGCCGCGTTCGCCGCCAGGTAATTGTGTTATTAGCTGTTACAAATAGGTATACTGTACGACGCGTATCAAGGGAAAGAGTATGCAGTCATTAAAGAAGGGCTTTCATTTTTTTATTGTGCAACTTGAAACAAAGATTGTCTAGTGGGTATGTCATATTCGAATACCCACATTACAGTACAGTTTTGTACTTTGTATCGTTCTATCGTTTACATGATATGATAGTGTCAAGGTCGAACGTCTATTTTTAATGATAACAGATATCTAAGTAAAAAAAAAAGAGTGAAATGTTTTATTTTGAAATTCTTTATTTTTATACCGGCAAAGTTGAAAACCGTTTACTTTAAAGGAGATTTGTAAATTTTGAACACTTTCATATCCAGATTTTTTTCAGTCGTCAATATTCAAAGGAACTAATACAATTCTAAACAAAGAAGTTTGTAGCATTAAGGAAAAGTGTATAAACAAGGCAAAATATGACAATTATATATATTGATATGATAAGATATCAAGTCATGACTACAACAAAGTAAAAGATCAAGATTATGTCGATAAAAGTGTTAAAATAAAAGGCCTTGTCTGTACCCTAGGGGTCGCTAGGGAATAACTTGAAAGCTACTTACTGATAAATAATCAAGCAATTATAGTCATATCTATTTGCATTTCTTTTGGTCAAGTCTACAATGCCCTGGATGCATAGATAGTATCTAAGCCTCTCTTTTGCATACTTATGAAATATACTTTTAATTATATTTATTCATATGTGGTGAAATTATCGTTTTCACTGGTGGAATGATTAACCCTTTCCCTCATACGACAATTCTGCAGCAGACAACTTTGAACGTGTTTTGTCAAATATAGAAAAATGGATAACCTATGACTAAAAGTGGAAAACATTGTGGCAAAAGGAGAAATTGCACGTTTTGTGCAATTTCTTCTTTTGTCACTATGTTTTCAAAAAGCTGTCTGCTGCAGAGGCGTCAGAAAGCGTCTATATGAGGGAAAGGGTTAAGTGATGGCTGTGCATCTAATCCTATATTCACGTTATATGCATACTTATTTTAATCAAAGCTGTAGATAACGGGGCGTCATGCGTGTTCTCAAATCGTTATTTGACCTCCTATGCTAATCCTATGCTGTTCGTACTCAAAAGAATCGTCTCATTGATTTACCCACTATACTGGGTTCGAATTGATGATAAGAGAGATATTGTGGGGAAAAGAGCTGTAAACTGTCTTAGCTGGACGTCTGTTTTAATTGATACACAATTTTCACGCATATCTTCTTAACCATTTCCCACATTCAACCACTCTGCAGCAGACACATTTGACAGACACATGCAAATATATAGAAACTATCTATAAACAAAATGTGATTACAGATAAGAGTTGAAATCTTTGTGGCCATGGGGGAAAGTGTTCATTAGGATGTATTGAACAGTCGTAGATGCGTTTAAATGCGTCTACACGTGGAAAATTGTAAACAGCTCATGCAAAATGCAGAATTATTGATTATACAAACCAGTCATGAATACAAAAGATATGAATTTTCATTTTCATATATGCTTTTATAGAAGGAAGATTTAAACATTGGAATGATTCTTATATCCTCGGCACAATGCGTTGTTATCGTTTAAATATGAAGTGACGAACTACTAGTAGGCTGCACTCTTAGCTTTTTGAAGATTTATTAACCCTTTCCCACATATAGCCGATGTATGACGCCTTTGCAGCAGACGACTTTTGAAACCATTGTGACAAAAGGGAAAATTGCTCATAATGAGCAGTTTCTTCTTTTGCCGCAATGTTTTCAACTTTACTCAATAATTACACTTTCATTTATAATAGATATCCACATTTTAGCCAAGATGATTTCAAAGTCGTCTGCTGCAGATCCGTTGTATGGGGAGAAAGCGTACATTAATATTGACGGACAACTATTGGACTTCCTTTCTAGTTGTTTACATACGATACAATAAGGACTCTAAACCATGCAGACGATCAGTGAACACTCATCCGAGTCTACACCGTTCGCCGACGCACCAAGACCCCTTTTGGCCGGTCTAGATTAGAATGTTGCCAAGCGACATTCGACCCAAAACGACGCACGCAACAACCTGTTACTGAATTTACTTGCTATCACATGTTGATTTAAAAACGAGGCCTGTAATGGTGTCATGCAATCTCTAACTAAACATACGAAGTTAACACTTCTGTCACAACTTTTGCTAATGAATGTTAAACAGTAATGTAAAAACAGGTTTAGTCTAACACTGTTTTCTAATACATGTAATTGTTTTCTTTATGTTCGCCGCACATGATTCCCGTCTAGCCATATGAGGTCTTAAAACATCTGCGCACAGTGACGATTCAGATCAGCATGTGCATCAATTTTGTCTCACCAGAGTCTTCCCCGTCCGCGAATACGATGTATGTTATATAACATGTACCTCTGTATAGCCCCACGTGTTTAATGCCTTTACAACTTTAAACGATGTCAAAGAGCGTTGTCATTCAAACCCTTAACGAAGCTCGTGTACTTTTATCAAAACAGTTATATTCTGAGTCTTCGAAAATGCGTGTACGACATAGACGGCGAACATGGTAAAAAGATCCTGATCAGATATCGCTGAGGCGTTGTCTTGGCTGGATCCCTGCTGGTCGCAATGTTTCTTATGTCGGCTTTAGTGTGACATAGCTCACCAATATGGCGTAAGCGTCTTTCTAAGACTGTCCTCTTTCAACAACATTATAATTTCAAAACTCGTTAGGAAAATTAACGAAAGCTATAATAAAACAATAAACCACCGTCCTCTCTCTCATGTATGATACTGTGTCAGTGTGACTTCATGTTATTAAATATAGGTAAATTGTAAAAAAAAAAAAAGCTCATGCTATTAACTTAATTGTAAATGTAAGAACATATACGATTGAAGATTACGTTAATCCCCTAATGGGAGGAGAAGGGCTGCGTAATGAGTCTAAGGGTATGATTGTATGTTAGACAATCCGTCAAGTACTCTTAAATGATCGGAAACAAACATGAATGTGTGTATTTACGTGTAAAGTGATTTGTCTCTTATCGCGAAAACGGATGTCAAAAGTGTTATCATGCTTCCATCTGGTTATTGTCTTTTTCAAACGGTGCAAGTATGGTCGATAGTCTTTTGTACACAATGTTTTATACATCATGATCATAATTTCCCCCAAACATAGGGTTTAAGATATCTCTGAGACTGACAGGTTCGCACGTCATATTTGTTGCCGTCCGCGTATGAAGTAGATACACGTAAGATTCACTTGTCGTAAGTGGACCAAAAGTCAAGTATGGGATATGAGTATTTAACGCTTTCCCACATGCAGACGCATTCTGAACCATCTGCAATAGACGACTTTTGAAAACGTTTTGACGAATGTTGACATATCTTTTCGGTAATTTTGCTTTCTTTTACATGAGTGTCTGTAATTTTACCTAAATTCTACAAAGTCGTCTGCAGCCATTTAAGTATTTGTTAAAGGGTTGAATTAATTCGTTAAATGAACATAGACTTAAGCAATAAGCGCATAAATGCCCATTTTTGCCTATTTTTAGTAACATTTTCCTGCAGGTCTCTCACATCTGTGCTAATGAAGGTATAAAAAGTGGATTGAGTTGAATATATAATATTATATATTCGTCTGATGAAGTATCGTCTGCACTTTAGAAAAGGTTGATATCATTTATCAATAATATACATTTTAGATAACACGATCAATCTCACGTGAAATCCTGTTCGTGATTTCAAAATCTTCTGCATCCTTTTAATTAACCATTTCCCACCTGCAGACCTATTTTGACGCCTCTGTAGCAGACGACTTTAGAAAACACTTTCACAAAAGGACTAAATGCTCATCGTGAGCAATTTTCTCCGTTCGTCACAATATTTTCAACTCTATTTGATAATTCTTCTTTCATTTATAGAGATTATCCATACTTGTATCTAGATAGTTCAAAGTCGTCTGCTGTGGGAAAGGGTAAATCCTCATCCTACAATTAAAACTTTTCGACTGAACTTATAAACTCGATAATAAACATCGCTCATATAAAACACCCAAACTATGGGTAGTGAATCGGTTTCCGGTAGGGTGATGCCATTGAAAGTAGTCCGTCATTAACGTTGGGTAATATCAGATGGGTTCGATCTATGTTGTCAGATGCCGTGAGCTACAGAGGCCTATTGAGATTCTTGTGTTTGACCGATCCAAATCTGTAGTCAAGGGGGAAAAACTATATCCTGTAATCCAGGCGGGTTAGAGTCGTGAAAACCTTCTCATACAATCTTGTTAACGTTATGAAAGCACCCGTTGACTCTACTTGACTTCATCAAGGATAAATTTATCAGATGGACCAATGATTTTCATTCTAACACTTTATCTCACAGTGCGCGCATTTTGTGGTCATTTCTTCTTTTCGACATGAAATACATGACCTTGTTTCATCATGCTTTATTATGACCATACATCATAAAGTCGTGATAACAATTTGACAACACCCTTTCCCACATACAGCACATCTGGAGCTGACAATAATTCATAGACAAATAAATGGGAAATATCTATGAAAAAATATACATGTATTATCATTGGATGGAGTTGAAAACATTGTGGCAAAAGGAAAAATAGCTAATTACGACTATTCTTATTCTTTTGCCATGATGCTTTTTCAAACGTCGTCTGCTGAAGATGCGTCTCATGGTGTCGATATGTGGGGAGGGGTTAACTTTGAGATAATTCAATTTTGATGTCATTTTGTGGTCTTCAAATGATTAAGCAAATACACTAGAAGTAATTGTTTATATAAATCTACATATATTATTTTACCCTTGTATTTGAGACCACTATGTGGTCTAAAACTCTCAGTAAACGTTTGCGTTATTATCATTAATTACTCATTAATGATATTTTACATTTAAAAATACTTGTACTAAATTTAGACTGTCAGTAGGCCAACCACAGTCCCATTAGTAATTGACCATTGAAACTGATACAGACAGGATATGACGTGTTTACAGCGGCTGATTGTTGAAAACATTGCATGAAAAGGGAGACTTTACCAAATATAAGCTATTTCTGCTTTCCCTCAAATGTTTTAATAAGGTTATGGTTCTTAAACCTTTTTGAACCTTTTTTTCTTTTACTCTTGCGGATGGGGTTAAAGTCTTTTAATGAAGACATATGTAATGTCGATTCGTTCTGTGTGTTGTCAAAATGGTTATAACTATGCATGCGAGACATACTATGAGTTACAGCCTTTCCCGAATTCAAACGCAACTCTATTCAGTAGCTTTGTTGTATATGTATATAGGGGCGTAGCTCAAAAAATGCCCCAAAATGCAGCTGCGGCGATACACATCTGCGTAATGTATCGACCAGATCAGCCTGCGCTGTCCGCGCAGACTGATCCGGCCGACACATTCCGTCTAAGAGGGGATAGATAGAGTAGTGATTCTTGAAACAGAAATTCCACAGGAGGCGAAAAGTGTATATCCAGGTACGTCTGTGTGGCATGCTTATGCTGATCCGGGTCGATACTTTACGCAGAGTCCACAATGTTGATTTTCTCACGAGACGGCCTACACATTGATTATTGCTAAGCTACGCCCCTGGTATATATGTTAAATGGGTTAAAACAATGGAAAGGGTGAATATAAGTGAAGTGAAGTGAAGTTATATACTCCAATACGATTGGTTGAATTATCCTCATCGCAAGTCAAGACGTACGTCATCTATTTATAGCATGTGATATTATTCTCTTTCTGACGGTTTTACGCACGTTGGTATGGTCATAAGTTCGCGTGGAGAAATTTGCGTCAACGGCAAACACTGAACGTGTTAATAAGGAGATTACTAATGATCATCCCACATAGTAACTAATGCTGCTGACAATGTAAATAGTCAACGTTTAAAACAATATCTTTGGGAAAATGAGAAAAAAATGAAAGCCTAACAATTTCCCATGAACTCATATATTCATTACGTAGTCTAGTTAAGGCGTCCTTTATACTGGCATTCCGGAATACTCTTATATAAGATCTACACATGTGAACCCGTGTATAAATACATTTGTGGGAGAAAGGGTTGATTTATAAGTTGTAACCGCGAACTTAACTCACCGACTCCTGTGTGTGATGGCTTTGTAATTCTGTTCCATTGACATTGAATTTCAACAACGCATTGTTTTGTTTGAATATAATCATGAATAAATCTTACATTTTAAACCTTTTTCTGATATGATATTTATAGAGTCGTCTGCTTTGAATTGTTCCGGGGGTGGGGGAATAATGGGAGAATAAATTTATTACAATATAGAAAATACTTTTTCTCCTTTTGCCCTAATGGGTTGGTTCTTATTTTTAAAATACGTCGGATAAATATCTGTTTGTATATGTCTCTGAATAATCAGGCGTCAAATGCCTTCTGTATGTGGGAAATGATGAATGTTACAAAACAAGTTCATGATTGAATTTATTTCTTACAGGTAGAAACATAAAGAAACTTCAAAATGGAACAAAAATTGTCACTTCAGTCGGTAAGGTTCTTCTTATTATATAAACTTTGCCCGTCCGAGGTTTTTATTTAATTTCCCACATGCATACGCATTTTGATGTATCTGCAGTATAGGACCTTTGAAAATATTGTGACAAAAGGAAACCAATCATGAAAATCGCTGCTTACGATAGCTGGTTACCAACATAAACAAAGTCATTGCTTTGCTCATTTCATTCAAACCTGTAATAGATCCAGACTTTTTGTAACAAACATTGTGGGAAAAGGAGAACATGTGTAAATCGAGCAATTTCCAGTTTACTCATATTGTTTACAACTTCGTAACATTATCCCCCATTTATATTATTTTCATTTATTTATTTAATAAATTTGCATTTATTTATGTATTAATCGCAAGATAAATATAAGTTTACGTGAACGGGTTATGGTATACATCTATTACTTCATACTAAACAGTTGTAACTACACATTGTACCAATATGTAGTTACAGCCGTTTTACATTAAGCCAATGATATTCGTATGTGCATATTGACAAACTTTTCTTACAAATACAAACGTACTTTTTTAGCTTCCTGACACAGAAGTGTTTTCACCGTGTACAATTGATCACCAGGACGTGTTCATGTACGAAGATAATCACTACTGTCGGGGGGAATCAGACAGCCCAACCTATCTGGACATATCAACAAGCAAATCCTCACACTTTCCCGTCATTAAGCAAGGTATGTATTATCTGTACAGATAAGAAGTTATATTTCAAGTTTCTGGAAAGAAAGTGAACAATTTTGACTTTACACACTTTCAAGAATATTTACAATAAAATTGTATGAATGACAGTTAAATCTTTCCCACCCATAAGACGCATTTTGCGTAATAGTAGCAGACGACTTTTGAAAACATTGTGGACAAAGGTGAAATTGTTCATGATGAGCAATTTCTCCTTTGGCCAAAATGTTTTCAACTTGTTTAACAATTAAGCTATCTTTTATGGAGATTTTTCAGGTTTTTGTCACCATGTTTTCCAAGTCGTCTACTGCAGATTTGTTGTATGTGGAAAAGGGTTAAACTTCGTCTGTAGTGAGACCGTTACATATTTTTTGACAAAGGCTGTTTAAATTGTGATCTGTTTTATTTTCATTTTACCTGTAAGACTAACAAATACAGCATAGTTGTACACAGTATTTTTCTTCCCGACTAAGCCATGATTAACTGGCGTTATATGTTGGTTTCTTTGTCGTGATTATGTGTTCGTAGATAGTGAAACAGTACCCTTTAACAAACTTGTAAATGTCATGTTTATTTCAGAGGCCGACCCGGACACGTTGATGAGTTGGACACAGAAGCATCCGGAACATTGGACACAGAGCGAGATTTTAGACTGGATCTATTTTGTAGCAGGAACAATAGACGTGGACCCAACTACAATCCGAGGAGAAGGGTTCCAAAATATTTCTGGACCGGAACTCTGTAGAATGGCAGAAGAAGATTTTTCAAGGCGAGACCCAGTCAACGGAAAATTGTTTTATGATATGTTCAGGATGCTCTTCAAAGACGGTATGTCTCTATTTGAAATACATGTATTACTTGCTCTAAAGAATAAAAGTCCGACTTTACTGTTTTTCAAATGTTTTAGTACATAACTTTTTTAAATGAACATGTTTTTCCATGCAAACCTCTAAAGCTATAAGCCGAATTACTACCATATTTATATTAATATAATTAGTGCTGTCACATATTTATTGTAGTTCACCAAATATGTCATAATGATGATTAAGGTTGTGCACTATATACTGGCAAACGTCTGAATAAGGAGATGCATAAGACGCTATATGACTCTTTTAATTATCAAATGATATAATTTTTTGAAACGTAGCTTTCACAATTTCTATATATAAAGAGATACAAGGATTTAAAAGTTCAATCTTTTCCCTTCAGCTTACTTCATCGAACCCCAAGGAAACGACTTCATTTGTCTTGATCAGTTCCAGTATCCGGTGAAAACCGAACAACCGGATGAAAGAACAAGCTGCAATCACCATGATTTTAAATCCAGTAAGTGTCAATCAGTATTAACCTTGTCATACAAAAATGGGTCCTGCGTGTCAAAGAGGTAATTTGTATATTAGTAAACAGTGAATACACAGCTCTCCTCGAGCCTTCATTGTATCAAACAATATTAGGAAGTATAACATATAGTTGACCTCTTTGAGTAACGCGTATGTGTGCTTATATTGAAAAGAAAGCTTAAAGGACCAATTTTTGTATGGATACTGTCGATGATTAGAAACTCATCACCTTGCATGTGGTTGGCTTGTGGTCATTTGCTTTATATATATATGCATGTGCTTACGTTCGATATATATATGTAGTTGTAGGGTTCGTTTCCGAATGTGGGTTTCAAATGTATGTTTTAAATGTAGAACTGCTTTCTTATATATATGTTCCGGGAATTATAAAAGTCCAAACATTGCCGAGGTACACCAAAGATTATGCAAATGGAGAAACCCTTCTTCCTTGAAATCAAACTATTTACGAGACTGAGAGAGATATATGAATGTGTGTTAGGTTAATAGCTATGAGGAGTTAATCCCCATTAAACGTTGTTAGTATGTGTTAAATGTCTGCATAGATTTCTTTAACATAGTCAATATTATCTGCATATATAATCCATTAACACAGTCGGACTGATCTGCAAAAATTCCTTAACATATTCTATATTGCACATATTCTAGATTATCTAAATAGAGTTTCTCAACAAAGTCTTAATTAGTAAAATAGTTTACATTAATCTGCATATAATTATCTAACATAGTCTATATTTTCTGCATTTAATTCTTTGACACATTCTACCTGATCTGTCTACATTTCTTTATCATAATACACATTATCTGCATATAATTCTGCATTATCTCTATTAGATTATTTATATATTCTACATTATCTGCATACAATAATTTATATATTCTACATTATCTGCATAGAACTCTTTAACATAGACTACAATATCTGCATAGAACTCTTTAACATAGACTACAGTATCTACATAGAACTCTTTAACATAGACTACATTATCTGCATAGAACTCTTCAACATAGACTACATTATCTGCATAGAACTCTTTAACATAGACTACATAATCTGCATAGAACTCTTTAACATAGACTCCATTATCTGTATAGAACTCTTTAACATAGACTCCATTACCTGTATAGAACTCTTTAACATAGACTACATTATCTGCATAGAACTCTTTAACATAGACTACATTATCTGCATAGAACTCTTAAACATAGACTCCATTATCTGTATAGAACTCTTTAACATAGACTACATTATCTGTATAGAACTCTTTAACATAGACTACATTATCTGCATAGAACTCTTTAACATAGACTACATAATCTGCATAGAACTCTTTAACATAGACTCCATTATCTGTATAGAACTCTTTAACATAGACTCCATTATCTGTATAGAACTCTTTAACATAGACTACATTATCTGCATAGAACTCTTTAACATAGACTACATTATCTGCATAGAACTCTTAAACATAGACTCCATTATCTGTATAGAACTCTTTAACATAGACTACATTATCTGCATAGAACTCTTTAACATAGACTACATTATCTGCATAGAACTCTTTAACATAGACTCCATTATCTGCATAGAACTCTTTAACATAGACTACATTATCTGCATAGAACTCTTTAACATAGACTCCATTATCTGTATAGAACTCTTTAACATAGACTCCATTATCTGCATAGAACTCTTTAACATAGACTACATTATCTGCATATAACTCTTTAACATAGACTCCATTATCTGCATAGAACTCTTTAACATAGACGACATTATCTGTATAGAACTCTTTAACATAGACTACATTATCTGCATAGAACTCTTTAACATAGACTACATTATCTGCATAGAACTCTTAAACATAGACTACATTATCTGCATAGAACTCTTTAACATAGACTCCATTATCTGCATAGAACTCTTTAACATAGACTACATTATCTGTATAGAACTCTTTAACATAGACTCCATTATCTACATAGAACTATTTAACATAGACTACATTATCTGCATAGAACTATTTAACATAGACTACATTATCTGCATAGAACTCTTTAACATAGACTCCAGTATCTGCATAGAACTCTTTAACATAGACTCCATTATCTGCATAGAACTCTTTAACATAGACTACATTATCTGCATAGAACTCTTTAACATAGACACCATTATCTGCATAGAACTCTTTAACATAGACTCCATTATCTGCATAGAACTCTTTAACATAGACACCATTATCTGCATAGAACTCTTTAACATAGACTACATTATCTGCATAGAACTCTTTAACATAGACTCCATTATCTGCATATAACTCTTTAACATAGACTCCATTATCTGCATAGAACTCTTTAACATAGACACCATTATCTGCATAGAACTCTTTAACATAGACTCCATTATCTGCATAGAACTCTTTAACAACAAAAAAACATTATCTGCATAGAACTCTTTAACATAGACTCCATTATCTGCATATAACGTTAAATGAATAGAATGCTTTAACTTTATCCACATTGTATGAATAGAACTCTTTCAAACAACGTACATTAAAGAGTTATCTTTTCAAGGTGCACATACTCTGCATATAATTCTTTAAGAAATACCGTGTTGTCATAGAATTCTTTAATTCGGTAGCATAGTCCACATTTTATCCATAGAACACTTGTGCGTTGTCCACATTATCTGCATAGAATTCTAGAGCAAAATCCAGATTTTCTGCATATACATATTTAGAATTTCCCACACTATCTGCATAGAACCCTTAATCAAAGTCCACACTTACGGCAGAAAACTGTTAATATCGTATATTTATCTAACCTTAGCCGAAGGTCGTATCTCTTGCTAACACAGACTTCACTAACACTTCTATCATTTGAGTGCTTTTGTTAACAAAACTAGAAATATATGATTATTTTATGAGTGAAATGTTTACCATATATTGAACGACTGAACCGAATGTCTTATATATTTCCTAAAAGAGAAACAAAAAAGAATGCAGCAGTTGTTGAAATTATATTCACGAATTAATAGTTGTTAAAGTATTTTTTCTTCAAGTTACCATTTTAATACTTCTTCTTTACCATCAAAAACATGAGAACTCATTAAGAAATTGCTTAAGCAATAGATTAATAAATACTTCACTTATTATGTTTTCAACATTGAATCCAACATGAGGCGTTTGCAACATGTGTGGATAAAGTCATTGACTTAGATTAGGTTAAAAGTCACGAGGTTGATCTGACTTTTCAGAACAAACCGAAACAAGACACAGTTCTATTGACAAGGACATGCTCGTACGGAACGACGAACGAGAAATGCAGGTGCTCCTTGGAGAATACTGGTATCCCATAGATATATTTGGCGACAATGACGTCATTGAAGAAAAGTCCAATGAAACGTGGAATTCCCGCCGTTCAGAGAGCGGGTACAGTAGTTCTGGTAATTACTCAAATTTTGTTGAGAAAATCTATGCAGACATTGTTTACTAGTAAATGTGTTGATGTCTTGATAACTTGTGATAACTTGTGGTGTATTCGTGTTTTATTTGAATCACGTCACACAAAAACTGATCTTCGGAGAATATTGAATTTATTTCAATACTTGTGTAGGGAATGTCCGTCCTCCATGGACTTCCAGCTCCCTGTACTACTAGATTATGAACAGGGAAGATCCTGATCAGACATCACGGAGGTGTGAGCTGATCTGAATCTTCGCTGGGCACGAAGGTCAGTTGTCGTGTGAAGTATCTCAGTCATTTCATCCTGTAGGTGTTGGTAATGTTACTTAGTTATGTGCGTATTGTCATGGTGATTGGTGTGGGTATTGTACAGCATGTTCACCAACATCACATTCTCCCTGCTTTGCTATTTGCTCGATCAGTTTGACATGAACCTCTGACCCGTATGAAATGATAGATATTAGTATTAGTATCACGTAAATGTGTCACCATCAGAATCGTGAGTGGAGCCGTTCCACGAGAAAACCACCATTATGGACTCTGCGTAACTTATCGACCCGGATCAGCATTAGCATGCCGCGCAGGCTAATCCTGGCAGACACTTTTCGCCCCTCCTGTGGATTTTGTTTTTCAGGAATTATTACTCTATACCTCTATTCCTCCTAAGACGGAATGTGCCGGCCCGGATTAGCCTGCGCGGACTTCGCAGGCTGATCTGGGTCGAAACATCACGCGGAGTCCATAATGTTGGTTTTCTCTTAGAACGGCTCATTTGTTTAATGAAAATACACATATTAAGAATTTGATGTTGTACCTTTTCTCATGCACTGGTTCATATAACGTCATCAAATATGTGATTTGTATCGTGAATATACTCATTATTAGCAAAGTGACAAACACGTTTAATGTGATAAAACTACACGTGCGTGATTAAACTATATATGAGCCGCGTCTTGCGACTTGGGGTCTTAATGATCGTCCGTAATGAAACCATATACATGTTCAATGGTGTAAAACTGCAGGGGCTACCGTTCTAGTCTTTTGTCTAAAGTTGCATATAGGACTGAATTGCATGTAGACGAACTGTGCGCAGATCATGCATCGAGGCCCCATACTCATTAGACGCTACCGGGTGTCTTTTCCCAGAAGTAGGGGGTCAGAATAGTATTGTCAACAAATGCATAAACAGAAACTATTCTCTGAGCTCGGGGGTTCAGACTAATACTGCCAAATATTACATAAACAGAAACTATTCTCAGAGGTCGGGGGTTCAGACTAATATTGCCAAATATTACATAAACAGAAACTGTTCTCTGAGGTCGGGGGTTCAGACTAATATTGCCAAATATTACATAAACAGAAACTGTTCTCTGAGGTCGGGGGTTCAGACTAATATTGCCAAATATTACATAAACATAAACTGTTCTCTGAGGTCGGGGGTTCAGACTAATACTGACAAATATTATATAAACAGAAACTATTCTCTGAGGTCGGGGGTTCAGACTAATACTGCCAAATATAACATAAACAGAAACTATTCTCAGAGGTCGGGGGTTCAGACTAATACTGCCAAATATTACATAAACAGAAACTATTCTCTGAGGTCGGGGGTTCAGACTAATATTGCCAAATATTACATAAACAGAAACTGTTCTCTGAGGTCGGGGGTTCAGACTAATACTGCCAAATATAACATAAACAGAAACTATTCTCTGAGGTCGGGGGTTCAGAATAATACTGCCAAATATTACATAAACAGAAACTATTCTCAGAGGTCGGGGGTTCAGACTAATATTGCCAAATATTACATAAACAGAAACTATTCTCAGAGGTCGGGGATTCAGACTAATGCTGCCAAATATTACATTAACAGAAACTATTCTCTTAGGTCGGGGTTCAGACTAATGCTGCCAAATATTACATAAACAATTAGGTCGGGGGATCAGACTTATATTGTCAAATAAAGTATTTTGAAAGACAAAATTATTTCCTCTTTCAATCTGCCACCAAGGCCAAACGCACAAAAGAGTACAAAATCGAACTTTCTCACGCTGGGAATTAACATTTATATTGAATCTCATGTTTAACATAAAACTAACGAGCTTCGTTATCATTTAAAATTCTTCGTTTAACCATTAATCCGCTATTCGACAGGTGTGTAATATGTTAATCCTTAACCATGTACAACACATCTGCAGCAGACGTCTTTGAAAACATTTTGGCAAAAAAGAATAAATCAACATAAATTACATAATAATATATATAATTATCGCAACGAGTTGAACACATTATTATAAAAGGTAAAATTACTTATTATGGGTCGTCCTCTTTAAAGGCGTCAAAATGGGTCTACATGTGGGAAAGGGTTAAAACAGACGTTTTACACATTTAAACAAGGATGCAGTATGGACGCCCATTTCCATAATAACATTTATGTTATAATTAACCCTTTCCCTCATACGACAATTCTGCAGCAGACGACTTTGAACATATTTTGTCAAAACATAGAAAATCTCTAAAATTGAATGGATAACCTATGACTAAAAGTGGAAAACATTGTGACAAAAGAAGAAATTGCACGTTTTGTGCAATTTCTTCTTTTGTTACTATGTTTTCAAAAAGCCGTCTGCTGCAGAGGCGTCAGAAAGCGTCTATCTGAGGGAAAGGGTTAAGAAATGATCCGACACTGTATGAATATCTGCTCTTACAGACGGCGAGTCCCTCATGGACACATCAGACAGGACCCTGGTGCCCGACACTCACCTATCGGACGATGAATATTACAACACACGGACGGTCGTCAAAGAAGAGGAACCTTCCAAATTCAAACAACAGAAAACCGTGACTAAACGTAAGAAATCGGCGAACGGCGAGACAGACAAGACGGGAACACAGAATCGTGGACGAAAACCAGGTCAGAGTAAGTTGGAGTTTGAATATATCTAAGCAAAATAGGATAATTTCTTTAATGGGGGTATAATGATTAAATAAGAGTTGCTAACGTTGTGGAAAAAGGAGAAAGTTGCCATACAAGGCTCTGGCTTCACATAATCTGTCCAAACAAGTAATGGGGTTAAAACATGAGTATGTAATACATAAGTATATAAAGCTAATCTTTTGTTTAACTTTCTATTTTCAGTCTCAAAAGGCAATCATTTGTGGGAGTTTATTCGTGACCTCCTTAAAGATCCAAAGTTCAACCCGCAATTATTAAGATGGGAGGAAAAGGAAACGGGCGTTTTCCGGTTTGTCCAGAGCGAGTCTGTGGCACAGATGTGGGGTAGGAAAAAGAACAATCCTGGGATGACGTACGAAAAATTAAGTCGGGCCATGAGGTAAGATAGAAGTTTGTCTTTCTATCGCCATGTTACCGTCTGTTTGTCTTATCGGGTGTCGCCTGCTGAGTATGCAACATTAAAATTGTAATAAAACCATTTTTCTATCACCCGACTACTTTGCTTCAAACGAGCACAACTGTGATTGTTTTTTTTCTGAAAACGAGTCACGAAATTTAAGACCAACGCAAATAGCTCTACATTTATTGAATATTGATTCTTGTGAAATGCATCTGTCGTCTATACTCCCCGGACCGCCTCGGTGTTGTTGTTGTTGTAGAGCGTCAGAATAAATGAACCAGTAGTACTGGTAACTGTGGTCTATAACACCATCCATACACACAAACAAACACAACCAGCAGTACTATAGCCACACGGCTACGGATTGCGGCTATCATGGAGAGACATAAACACCCGTGTACCGTTGTAGAATAAATCAATCAATCAATTATTGAGGGACTTACCATTTAAATCTTTACATCTTTAATATGCCCTATAAAGTTCTTGGTTACTTTTGTCAGTCTATATTTGCATGAACATCAGTTATTGGTGGTTTTATTGTTGTCGTGGTGTTGGCTATACTTTTATCCTGTTGTCTAAGTCTACGGCTTTCTTATTAAACCCTTTCCTACATGCATACACATTTTGCCAATTCTCCAACAGACGAATTTTTATAACATTATTGCAAAAGGAGATATTTCTCGTCGTATTTTGAGGCATTTGTAATTTACCTCTTTCGAAAACGTTATGACAAAAGGACAAATTGCTCAAAAAATAGCAATTATTCCTTTCGCTAAAATTGTTTTCCCCTTTATTCAATTAAGTTTCATTTAAAGAGATTTTTCATAGTTTTGCCTTGATGATGTTTTCACATTCGTCTGATGCAGATATGAACTGTCCCGCGAGAAAACCAACATTAAGGCCTCTGCGTAATGTATCGACTCAGATCAGCCTGCGCAGTCCACGCAGACTGATCCGGGCCGACACATTCCGTCTCAGGTGGATAGAGATATAGAGTAATGCTTCCTGAAACAGAAAATCCACAGTAGGCGAAAAGTGTCTGTCCGGGTTAGCCTGCGCGGCATGCTTTGGGTGATCCGGGTCGATACTTTATGCAGATGCTATAATGTTGGTTTTCTCGCGGGACAGCTCATATGCTGTATGTGGGAAAGGGTTTCAAACACTCGTTGATCGTTTACCCGATGTGATATTTATGGAGTTGTCTGTTTAAAAAAACAAAGAGGTGCTCTGTGGTAACCAAACTTAACGTAATTATTACACTTGACGGCGTGGAAAAGGGCTTGCTGGAGCAGACAGAGTAAAGGACACTGCTCTAGAGAAGTTTCTTATAACCAGTTTGAGATCAGTGCATAACCAGATCAGAATACGCTGATCTGGTGCTACACAGGTCGCAAATGTCTAAAAGTTGGCTTACGCAGAGTACGTCTCAAATAATCTCAAGGAAACTTGTGGAATTAAAACATTGTGTATGACTTTGATACATTGTTCAAGCATCGTTGATAATAACAAATTCTTCTTTTCCGACAATGGTTTTACATGTAAATGCGATGTGCTGCAGAAGCGTCGAGAGTCATGCGTTTTTGGAGAAAATGTCTTATCAAAGAAAACGCAAACGCAAACTCATCAAAACCAATAAGTTATTAAATGCGTGAACTTGAGTGAACTTGTGTTAGTAACATTATGACCTAAAGCTCGAGTGAAGTTTAGCATTGCTGTTATAATGTTAATTTTGCATGCGTTTTTCATGACTACATCCCAAGAACAAACGAAGTTGTCATTCAAGTTATTGCATACCGTAAAATACACCAGTTTGCCAATATGGGTCTCCATGACAGCAATGCGTCAACGTTATGGTATTGTTGGTATATGCTTTGTTTTATTGAGATTGCTTCTTATGGAGAGATGTATCATTAATGTGTTCAATTGGGATGTGGTTAGATAAACATGATTACAGAATATATAGGTTGATGGATTTTTACATTATAGAGAATGAAATGTTTAAAATTCGTATTCTCGTTTTGTTAGGTTTTGTAGAACGGCCGGTTACTTTGCGGAAGTGCCTAAAACGGGAAAGTTTCCAAAGAAATTATGTTTCCGTTTTGGCGCAAAGGCTTACGGTTGGGAAGACTAGGAGTAAACGCACGGGGAGCTTTTAGGTTAATATACAATTACACCGTGTGACGTCAGCTTCTGCCGCTTTACTCTAACAAAAATATATACTCAATTTGCTTTCTTTTGACCATTGCTCAATGCAGTTGATTTTTAAAGTGTCGCTTTCTACCTTTTTTCAGTTGTGAATATTCATTGAATTGCTTCAATGAATTAAATGATAAACATATAAATTTGAAATTCACTAAAAGAAAAGACAAATGACTTTTATTTCGGTCATAAATTCTCTAATTATTTAGGCAAATATATAATATTAACGTTACTCTTTGAAGTCGACATTTCATACAATTTGTGTTAGAAATCAACTGCATTGAACGACAGCCTGCTTTGTGGCATGACGTGTACTTGTCTTTATGTGTGTCGTAGAATAGTATTCCCTTTCCTCTACCATCGTTCAGTATCATCCTCCAAAACCTTATTTAAAATTATGATCTACTTTCTCGTTCATTGTCATCGATTTATATCAATAAAACAGAAACTGGTGTTTTCAAATAGAAGTTTTCTACAAAATAGTATGTGAAAGTATCTGTTTAGCGGGGAATATTTTTTCTCGATTTAGCATATTCTCCAAAGCCCTTATGATCACGTGATAGAGAAAGTAGGACTTTGAGCACCATCTAAGTAGATTAGCATTTCATAATTTCCATATAACTTTCAAACATTTATCTTGTGTTACAATTGTTATACAATAAACTGAGGAAAGAAAGGTGCAAGGAAATATATGAGCCGTCCCGCGAGAAAACAAACATTATTGCCTTTGGGTAACGTATCGACTCAGATCAGCCTGTGCGCAGACTGATCCGGGCCGACACATTCCGTCTCAGGGGGATAGAGGTTTAGAGTTCTGATTCCTGAAACAGAAAATCCACAGGAGGCGAAAAGTGTCTATCCGGGTAAGCCTGCGCTGCATGCTTAGGCTTACCCGGGTCGATACTTTACGCCGAGTCAACAGTGTTGGGTTTCTCGCGGGACTTTCTAGTTAATTTGATCGGACTTCTGTTTCGCAATACTCTCAGGATCTGTTTAACTATGCTCTCTTATTATAAATGGGTATCCATGTACACCCTGCTTCTTTTCGTCCCATTTCCTGGTTAATGATAATTCTGTAACATATAACCTTTACATTTTCCCACGTATAGCATATATTCAGCAGAAGTCTTTTAAAACATCTAAAGGCAAAACTCTAATGGTAAATTTCAATATTTAACGATTATTTTTTTTGTTCACGTGTGAAAAAAGACTACATGCTAAGGATCCGAAATGGAGACTGCTTTCTAGCATATTAAACCTACCTTGACTAATTGGCGAACAGTGCATAGTCTGATCATACTGCATTTGTCGAAAATAAGTTACGGTTGGTTTTTCGTGTACAGTGCCAGTCAAGAAGTGATTTTTTCAAACATCAAATGTTCCCCCCGAGTTATTAGAATAAAAAATGCACGTAAACAAAAAGTTTGATCCAGAAATCTAGGATGGTAATATTAGTTGACTTTCATAATAAACATTTCTGCTAACACCCTTCTTTCCTGCTGTAGATACTTACACACTCTGCTAGATTCTGTCCTTCGTATCTTATCAACAATTAACTCAATTCAATCCTGCTGTAGATACTTACTCATTCTGCTAGAATCTGTCCTTCATATCTTATCAATAATTAACTTAATTGAACTATTTTGCAATTCTGCTGTCTTTCATATTTTACCCACTATAAACTGATATATTATTCAAAATAACTAGATGTACAGGGGCGTAGCTCCCTTTAGGCACTGTAGGCACGTGCCTACACATCTGCGTAATGTATCGACCAGATCAGCCTGCGCTGTCCGCGCAGACTGATCCGGCCGACACATTCCGTCTAAGGGGGGGGGGGGGGGGGGGGGGGGGATAGATAGAGTAGTGATTCCTGAAACAGAAAATCCACAGGAGGCAAAAAGTGTATATCCGGGTACGCATGTGTGGCATGCTTAGGCTGATCCGAGTCGATACTTTACGCAATGTTGATTTTCTCATGAGACGGCCTACACATTTATTATTGCCAAGCTACGCCCCTGGATGTAGACATGTTTTGCATCCCTGAACTAGGGACATGGTATTTAAACGCTAGATCCAATCTACAGGCGTTTTCTCACGCCCATACAGCAGACGACATTTGAAAACTTGGTGGCAAAACGTGAAATTGCTAATACATTTTGCAACAATGTTCTCGACTCTATTCAATAGTTATACTTTAATGTATAGAGATTGCCTGTATGTCTTCTCATCTGCAGCTGATGTGCTGTATGGGGGAAAGTGTTTCATGACAATTTAGTACACACAGAAGTATACGATTGTAATAAATGTCTGGGTCAGATATTAATCTAAGATAATAACCAAAAATATTTAAGTCGATAAATAACTGGAAACGAATATAAATGAATGAAAATAAATAAAAAAATAACATGCTGTTATCTAAATATTTATGAATTTCCAATGACATTTTATACTGTTTTGTAACGTTCTGGTTTTATAGGGTATTGTGCATGTTTATTTTTGTAGATGTATTAAGATAAAGTTTTAACGAAGATGTTTCAATTAAGTAAATGTTCATGTTGCATGCTTTTATGTTGGTTAAATGGTTTCTTTGATGCTTCTATTGAAAAAAAAAAATGGAAATCAAATAACAACAGAAAGAAGAATCAAACTGTGTATTAACTGGTTGCTTCCATTCTCTATTACAGATATTATTACAAAAGAGGCATCCTAGATCGTGTCGATGGTAGACGTTTAGTGTACAAGTTTGGTGTGAATTCACACGGCTGGAAATAAAAACGTTGGCAGGAACCGGAAGTGAGATCGCAGACAAAGGAAATGGCGTTGTTATTTTCTTTCCTAGAACGAAATACACGTATTCGGATGACGTCATCAGGTGCACGCACCTTATTTGACACTTGTGACAGGAAAAGTCGTCGGTACTGGTTGACAATCAGACAGGATTAAAACGTTTTTATGACGTTGCATCCTGCCATAATATCAATGATCTGACTTTGAATACATAAATGTTATATGTGTTATGTGTCTTCATTAGTGTCGCTTTGAGCTCAACATTTACGTGTATGATATTCTTCCTCATATCATTAGCTTCATGCAAAACTGTTGTAACTTCATCCAGTTATAAAATGAAGTTACAAACGTTTTGCGTGATATCATCGATGTTCATATCGCATTCTCCACTGGTCGCCATATCTAATATGGATTGAACTATTGATCAGAGTGTGACGTTTATGTATTGTGGTTCATAGATCAATAGTGTAAACTTTGATTCATGAATCGGTATCAAACTTGCAAATGTGCATCATTAGATATCCTTGCTCAAACATAGCTAGTTAATTTGGGCGGTGTACTGTGAAAACCAACCTCAACGTAATTATTACAAATACTTGCCTAATGGTTGGTTTTCGCAGACCATCGTTAATTTTGGTTTGGAAATCGGGGCTGGGGAACCAATCCTCAACAGTATTTTAGCTTCTCTCATGTGAAGCCGCTCCTTTAGAACGACCTGGATTTAAAACTTCTTCGAATTGAAAATATCTTTTTTTCTTTCTACTAATTAAGCTTCTGCCAAAGATTTTAAGTGGCATATTTTATCTTCGTGAAAATGCATAATTTGCAGTATGTAATAACTTCACAGTTTATGTAGCAGCCATGTACTACAAAGGTACGAAACCCTTTCAGCAAGGCTTTAACACTTTCTAAAACACAACGAAGTAACTATGAACAATTCCTATCATTAAACTGAACTACATTCCCAACTATTAAATACAGTTGAAAGTAGTTTGACAACAGGAAACATTGAGCAATATGGGGATAATCTCCATTTATCACACTGTTTTCTTAGTCGTCCTTAAATGTGTATGCACGAGGGGACTGTCTCACGATTTGGGGTCACAATTTGCGAGCATCGATCCCTTTTCTAATTATTACCTGAGATAAAAAAGAAAAAAAAAATAGTAATGATTTGATTCCGTTGAAACAGTAATATTGGATGAACTGTTAATTTAACCCTTTCCCACCTATAGATGCATTTTGACGCATCTGCAGCAGACGACTTTTGAAAACATTAAGACAAAAGGAGAAATTGCTCAATACGAGCAATTTCTCCTTTTGCCACAAAGTGTTCAACCTTTTTCATTCGGGCAAGGGTTAGAAAAAATGAAAAAAACACCTTTACTCTAATGTCATCAATAAATCACGTGATTTAAACCTTTGGTACTTCTAGGTATGAGTCTGAATGCATCTGCGTAAAGTCAAAACAGGTGGGCCTGCACATACGCACATTCTTACCAGAGTATTCACTGTCTGTATACATAGACCCAAATCCTTTGACGAGAACCTTGAATAAAACCATAAGTAGACGCCAGTGTTTAAATTATGACAAACTTGAATGTCATTAAGAACCCAAAGCGCAAGTTTTATAGCCACAATCTTGAGACGGTCCAGTCGCTTTCAAGTCATGTTTCCTTTATCATGTAAGTTTCGCCGTAGGAAAGAGGACATTCGGGCATCTAAACCTTGTGCAATTTAAGATTAGTCCATACGTTCCTATAGTTTGACCATTGTCTCCACTTTTGTAGGATCAATATTATGCTTGCACGTTGACTTGTTAGCAAATAGTGTGGAGACTGATCTCGATCTACACTGGTCGCAAATGTCTGAAAGTCCATTTTCCTTAGTCGATGCTCATTTCATTTATACAATCCATGCATCGTATAGTACTGTGTGGCCTTAAGTAAAACAAAATAATCGGGTTGTGCAATAATTTGTCGATTAAATGTTCATTTTTATAAATAACTATATTATTATGTAAACATTAATGCTATATAAAGTATTACATTTTGAACATTTTAAATATCTCGTGCATGTTAATTGTTTTGTTTAAAATAGATTGTATGTCCTTTTGTGTAAATAAAAGAAGTAATATGATTTTATTGATTTATTTTCCTTCACATGAGAATTTGATTTGAGTTTTTGAACAGTATTTCAGTTATATGTACGTGTATACCAAATCAAGCCAGTCAGAACAATTCACATACTAAATCAATTGGTTGTGAGTTCGAACCCCAGCTCGGCCTACATTCTTTCCTACGTTTGGCAAGAGTCACTGTGACATGCTTCATTCGTCTTCATCGACGGGCTAACAGTCTATGTGGAAAAGCAGCCAGTTACTTTTAGTAATGTGGAGTACTGTGTTGAGAAAGCCAGGAAACACATGAGTGTGTGAACTGACTGCCATGATGTGACTGAAAAAAAGTGTTGAAAATGGTTTAAACCCCAATCGATCGATCAATCAATCACATAATTATGCTATCTAACGCCTGTTTGTACTTAACATTGTGCAAGAATGACGACCGACCTAGGATCGAACCCACGACTCAACATAACAACCCCAACGTAGACAAGTCACTATTCAAACATTTATATAAACATGTACACGTTGTATTCCCTGCAATGTCTTAACATATCCTTATTAATTGAAATTGGGAACCCGCTGTAACCAAGTCGTTAGTTAGCATGGGGTATTTGGGTCCGGCGTTCCGGGTCCGATCCCCGCTCTAGGGAGTCAAGCTGTTGTGCCTTTGGGCAGGACAAATCTCTCAACCTATTACTAGTTAGTCACCCATGTATAAATGTCCTGCCTTCGTGATAAAACTGAAATTCAAATGAAAACGGCATAAAACCTCTATAACAACCAACAAACAAACACCATTATTTATGTATGAGTCACAATACTTGCAAACCGACAGTTTGGAGAATTTGGCATTACGAGCCGCATGATACTGTATAAATGCATGGTCGGGATTTACTTCAAGGTCGGTTGTTCTGTAGCCTGGCCATGTACAACCAATGTGTGGGTATGGTCGGCACGGCATGGCACAAAACTACCCCTTGGTATTTCAAAGTTCTTATTGTAGGAGAGAGAAGAATACCATTCGTGCTTAAATGCATTATGCAACTGAGACACAAAACATACTTAGTAAGCACTTACCCCGCTGTACGCAACTTTAAACAATAGTATACGCGACGCTCTACGAAAACCCACTTAAAGACATATTCGCGCTGTCTGATCTGGTACGCCAATGTCCGCCAATCAGTCACAGCAGATTCCAATTGATTGAGATTACATGGATGTACATGCGGAATCTTATCTAAACCTGTACTAATAGTGCTGAGGTTGGTTTTCCTGGAGCACCACTCATTTGCTTATTACGGTTTTTGGGATACAACTTACGAAAACTGTGGACCTAAATCAGCCTGCATGGTAAGGGTATATTTGCCAATATGAATAAATATTAATCTTAAAAGAGGGCGGTTCACTCCGCGGCGATTTACTCCGTTCCCACATGAAGACACAGTATGGCAACGTTTTGATAAATTGTAAACAAATATGAAAGTTCTTATAATTAACAATTATATTTTACTTTGCCACAATATTTTCAAATTCATTCAATAATTGAACCTGTCCAAGGGAACAGGTAAAATGTAGAT
Source organism: Serripes groenlandicus (assembly GCA_031761405.1). Classification (NCBI taxonomy): domain Eukaryota; kingdom Metazoa; phylum Mollusca; class Bivalvia; order Cardiida; family Cardiidae; genus Serripes; species Serripes groenlandicus. The sequence continues at coordinate 257,515,420 of JASEVX010000001.1, read as the reverse complement.
TGTATTTATGTGTCGATCCAGATCTGTCTTAGAAAAGCAGCAGTCTGATCAACATATACGTTGTTCACATAGTACTTACACAAACCTGTTTGGAGATTGTTAATATTTAATATGTCAACTTGTCAAGGTTCAGACAAGACTTGACAGATCGGCAATGTGATCTGCACATAATCTTTTTAGAAATGACAACTTCAACCTTTTTTGCAGCGACGAATTTAATAATACATTCATTAATAGAGAATTTCCATACATTTGTCTAAATGTTTTTTCAAGGCCGTCTGCTGCGGACTTTTTGTATGAGTGAAATGGTTAACTTGCCAATGTCAACACATTCTAATCTTAATCTGCACCTAGACCTGACGGCGGTTTACCTTTTCCCTCATACAGACGCTTTCTGACGCCTCTGCAGCAGACGACGTTTTGAAAACATGGCGACAAAAGAAGAAATTGCTCAAAACGAGCAATTTCTCCTTTTGTCACCATGTTTTCAACATTATTCAATTATTGTACTATTTCCACAAAATTGCTGGTGTGTTTCAAAGTCGTCTGCTGAATAGTTGTCTTATGTGGGAAAGGGTTAAAGGGTTCAGCATGTAATACTAGAATACTCTAACCGTTTACTTGATATTATAAGTATAGAGCGTGTGTTAATTTGATTCGAAACAAAAAGAGAAATACGAACACACTGGTTTATTTCAGAGAAGAAATCGCATCTAATTCGAATTTTCAAATAGCTTTATTCACCAATTACTTCTTTTTTCCAGATTTTTAATAAAGAAAAGTAAAAATGAAATGTTACGGACGTTTCAATGATAAGGGATTCAGTAAAACAGAACTGGCCTGTGTGTTGTAAACGTAATCATTTTTATAAAGGTATAATACAAAAAAAAATGCAAATACCGAAATTGTAAATATATTTGATTTAGTTCGCGCCAGGCACCCATATTACCTCAAGGAGAAGAAAGAATGCATTCTATTCAATACAATTAATGAGAACCTTAACGATTTGAAACGTTTTAACTATTTCACTGCCGAATTTCACAAAGTCGATTCTTCCATGTTGAAAATTGGACTACTCAATTTTTCGTCCAACAGGATTTTGGTAAAGTTTAATGTCTTAGTGGCAAACAATGCAGATTTCATGAGACAGCTCGTTAAGATTTGTCTCACCTGAATCTGTATTGTTTGCAAAAGTCTTTAATTGCCTTTGTCAGCTAATGGGTTAAATATCTCAATTATGTAGTGAGATCTAAGACTTCTGCATTAAAGTGCATTGTTTAACGATACGACCATTCTGACGGCTCTGAAGCAGACGACGTTTGAAAACATTGTGACAAAGTAAGAAATTGCTCATGATGAGCAATTTCTGCTTTTGCCACAATGATTTCAACTTTATTCAATATTTTTTGTTTTCATCTTTTGAGATTTCCATATAATTGCCTATTCGTTTTCAAGTCGTCTGCTCATGATTAGCTATTTCTTCTTTTGCCACAATGTTTTCAACTTTATTCAATAATAGTTCTTTTCATCTATAGAGATTTTCATATTTTTGCCGAGATGTTTTCAAGTCGTCTGCTAAAGAGTTGCTGTATGTGGGAAAGGGTTGAGGAGCAATCAAGAGTCATAAACAAGTTATACCTTTCAAGATGATTTCAATGATGACATGCGATTACTACGGAATCCTGTTTCTGCCATTGATGTGTCGACTTTATAACAAGGCGACAACTTGATACAAATAGCACTTGTCTTAGTCGACAAGTTAACCATAAGCACCGATATTATCTACCTTCAAGTTGTCGCGGTATTTTAGGTTGTCGCGGTTTTTCAAGTTGTAACAGTATTTCAAGTTATCGCGGTTTTTTTCAGATTGACTTGATATTTCAAGTGGTCGATGTATTTCAGGTTGTCGGGTATATCAAGTTGTCTCGGTATTTCTGGTTGTCCCGGTATTTCAAGTTGTCGCGATATTTCAAGTTGATATATCAAGTTGTCGCGTTTTTTTCAAGTTGTCGCGATATTTCAAGTTGATATATCAAGTTGTCGCGGTTTTTTCAAGTTGTAACAGTATTTCAAGTTATCGCGGTATTTCAGGTTGTCGTTGTCGCGGTATTTCAGGTTGTATGGGTATTTCAAGTTGTCGCGGTATTTCAGGTTGTATGGGTATTTCAAGTTGTCGCGGTATTTCAAGTTGTATGGGTATTTCAAGTTGTCGCGGTATTTCAGGTTGTAGGGGTATTTCAGGTTGTCGCGGCATATCAAGTTGTCGCGGTATTTCAGGTTGTCGCGGCATATCAAGTTGTCGCGGTATTTCAGGTCGTCGTGGTATTTTCAGGTTGTAACGGTTTTTCAAAATGTTGTGGTATTTCAGGTTGTCGCAGTATATTAAGTTGTCGATGTAAACCAAGTTGTCGCGGTATATCAGGTTGTGGCGGTATTTCAAGTTGTCGCTATATTTATGGTTGTAGCTGTATTTCAGGTTGTTGCGATATTTCAGGTTGTCGCAGGCGGTATTTCAGGTGGACGTTGCAATTATCCCGATAATATCGACCTGAAATCTGCTCGACCTTTCGAGGTCAAATATTCAGCGCGACAAAACGTTATAAGACGTGAAATGTCAAGTTGTCGCGTTGCTATAAATCGATGGTGGAAACAGGATTCCGTAGAATATTCACTGATATAATACAAAATAATAAACTTTTCTAAAACAAAATGCAAACTAGTCGCAAGGTTCCAACTCTGACTCCAATATGAAATTAATTAAAGGAAATTATTCTGACAAACTTAGATAACAGTTTTGAAGCGGTCGCCATTGCGTATTTACATTGCAATACATGTACAAAAACTTTAAATCTGTAAATGACTACTTGTTTCGCGTTTTCGACGTGCATATGAAGGAAATGTTCTCATACTTTGACACCTGAAGGTTATGCTCACAATCAGTTAACCCTTTCTAAAATACGACAAATCTGCGGCAGACGAATTTGGAATTATCTAAGCAAAACTGTGAAAACTTTCTATACATGAAAGTACTATTATTGAATAAAAATCGGTGCGAAAGAAAAATTGCTCAATATGAGTTTTTTTTCCTTTTGCTCAATGTTTTCAAAGGTTTGTGTGCGATGATTGAACCACTCAATAAAACAAACGTTTCTGTGCTCAAATTGCGCAAATGTACAGACTGATCTGGGTCTACATGTGTCGCCAATGCTGTACGGTTGAGTGTCCGCAGAGCACAACTCATCTACACTTGTCGTAAGGATTGATACTCCTGGTAAATGGATAATCTTAGCTAGCCAGAACATTTGTGTGCGTGCGTCTTTCATTATCACTACATGGTTTTTTGTTTGACATAAAGCCTTTTTGGCGATATGCCACCTTTTTCTCTTTTCAATAATTAAAAAGAAATATTGGGGAGCTCTTGTAAGGATTTTCAATAATTATTCTATTTTCTTTTAGTTATGCCATTCGAGATCATTCAATGCATATTGCTATTTCATTTTCGATTAGTATGTTGAAATATTTAAAAAAGTATTTTTAACATTTCCTGTATGTATAATGGTATACTTTTGCAATAGAGCTTCTGATTGGCTGGAGAGAAATGAGAAATACTTCGAATTTTGGCAACTTCTCCTTTAAAAACATTTCCTTTTTCATAAGTCTTCTGCTGCGGAGCAGGCAAATGTCGTTTGTATATTTAATATTTACGGTAATGGAGTCATAGAAGTTGCGTCGAGTTCCCGGTCAGTATTAACTCTTTCAGCGCCAAAGGTAATATTGAGGTTTTTCCAAACAATACTGAAATCAGCATTGTTTGGCTTTTAGTTATCAAAATAGTCCAAACTTTTATTACATGAGAAATGGAGAGGCCCGCTTTTGAACATGGAATAGGCTACTTTAAACAATTCGGCGCTGAAAGAGTTAATTTATTTTCAAGACGTTTGTATGCATTTAGAACACATGTATTGTCCGCGCATATTAAACTGTCTCATGATTTGTTTGTTTATATGATGTTTTCGCCGCGTTAAACAATTGTTCATATACATAAGGGGGCGTTTCCTGGGTAAACTACCAGTTCTACCGACACGTGCGAGTCAGTCGTTATGCTGACTCCACCATCCTGAGTACCAAGGAGTGCGAGCAATTACTACCATTGTTTTAAGTCTTTAGTATGATCCTGACGGGGATCAACCCCACGACCTCAAACGACCTCCCACACAAGAGACATACGCTCTACCACTACACAACCGAGGCATGAGTCTTTTTACTCTCCGTAACTGGAGGCTATAAAGATGAAGTATATTGCGGGACTGTGTGGTCACTTCGTGCAGATGTCTTAAAACTCCAAAGCGCTGGAGGCGAACCATGTATAAACTGACTTTTTAAGCGACAGATCAATTAAACGGAATCGCCTCGCTTGTGTATTAGTGGACCGTTCACCTGGGTGCGGGCTGTCTCGGGGTCGATCCCCGACCGCGCCATACTAAGTGGCGTAAAAAACTATGAAAATAAGCAAACCAATTGAACAGGCAATGGTTGAGAGATATCAATATGATGCGTCAAGAGTTGACCCGCCCTCTGAGACAGACGTCTTTGTTTTATTGGAGTTTTACGCTGTTTTCAACATTAGTACAGTTACTTCATGGCGTCAGATCCGATAGTCATGATACCTTGGTTAACAAACCAGTACCTGGCTTGGAAATGGCTTCAACTAAAGAACACCCCACCATGACCTCCGCAACTGGGGCTCGAACACGGGACTTCGAATCCCAATACTTGACGATAACAATTCGGTCACGGCGGATTCCTTACTGAAGCAGGCGACATTGGAAAACATAAAAGTTCTAACAAGGAATTTTCTCCTTTCTTCACTCTCACCTTTTCAACTTTGAAACTTTATCAATCTCACATTACCCATTTTCTAAATAACTGTTATGTATTGTATTGCCGCGGAATTAACCTTTTCCCACATACCACAAATATACAGACATTCATAAGGTTTCTGCAACAATAATGCAGAATCTTTATGAATGGAAGCATATCTATTGATTAGAGTTGAAACATTATGACAAATGGAGTTATTGCTCTTCAAGAGCGATTTCTTTGTTTGCCACAATGTTTTCAAAAGGCGTCTGCTGCAGAGACGTCCGAAAGCGTGTGTATGTGGGAAAGAGTTAACCCTTTGTTTGATATAAGCTGCTGGTTTCTTTCTATGTAAGATGGAGATACATGTATAATTAAAAAGGGATATAATCATGAGAATATTTGCTGTGACCTTAACAAAAATACTTCTGTTTTTCACAAAATGGGAAAACATATTGATCTTAGAAGACAAGTGTTCTGTTATTCACTATTTATACTTACTTATGACAAGTTCAGACTGGATAAATTATTTCTCGACCAATCTTTCTGTTTAATAAGGTGAGTTTTCGGGAAATTATCAACTATTATTTCTCAATAATCCTTCAAAAAGCATGTAATAAATAAATATACACTAAGATAGATAAAACAATGAGAAGCATGAATGTGTCATTAACAAAAAATGAAATTTAGTACAAAACTGCATATTGGTACTAATTTTTCATGACGCGTCAAACATGCATTTTTCCTAAATTCGTACAAATATTGACAGCACTGTCCGGTTCAAGGTTAACCCTTTCCCTCATACGACAATTCTGCAGCAGACGACTTTGAACGTATTTTGTCAAAACATAGAAAATCTCCATAATTGAATGGATAACCTATGACTAAAAGTGGAAAACATTGTGGCAAAAGGAGAAATTGCACGTTTTGTGCAATTTCTTCTTTTGTCACTATGTTTTCAAAAAGCCGTCTGCTGCAGAGGCGTCAGAAAGCGTCTATATGAGAGAAAGGGTTAACGGGCTTACATGAAAGTAAACGTGTTGTATTGGTTTATACAATCTATAGGCATGAGTCAATCCGTTCTTACAACTTCAACAACTTAACCATTTCCCACATATAACAAATCTGGTGTAGACGAAGATGAAGGCAACGTGTGGAAAATCTCGTTTCATGAGAGTTGAACATATCGTGACAAAATGTGTAATTGCTCATTATGAGGAATTTATCTTTTTTCATAATGCTTTCAATAGTCGTGTGCAGAAGAGGCGTCATAAAGCATGTCGAGGAATTGGCGTGAAACGGTTGTAATTAAAAACCTATTTTGAAAACCCTGGTTTAGGTGCAATTTTGACCCCTTTTGTAAACAATGCAAATTTAGGTGCTATTGCTCAGAACGAGCAATGGCACCTAAATTTCCACTGTTTACCAGTAAAATGATTTGATGCTTATAAAGACTTTATGGGGAGGTGATTAACCTTATTAAAAAAAAATACCAATTTAAGTTACAGCCGTTTCACGCCAAGCCCTCGATGTGTATATAGGAAAGGGTTTACTTCAATCTTCCTTGTTGGTAGTGATGCCCTTCATACATCCTAGAAGTCTATAGAGAACACTTATTACATTGACCCTTAAAACGCTGATTTTTATTTGTTTGGACAAATTTCTGAAGCCATACGTCTTATGGAAAAGTCCTAAATATCATACGCCCTGAAAGTAGTACTCAATACTTGCTCTTACTTTTCAAATGTATCACGATCTTTGAAAGAATTATATATTTATATCGTCTGTGTTTTCTTATTTGGTTCTGCTATTCAAAGAGAATTTGGAAATGAAATGTAATTCTGTATTTAATCAAATTGACGCGAAGTAATAGCAAAAGTCAAAATAAATAAATTATCCAACAGGATCTATTTTTTTAATGCGTCTATTCTTGTATTTTGTTGATTTTGTAGCGTATTCTAGAAATCCAAGAATGATAATGTTATGATGAGGTGCCAATAGTGCCGGCTTGCGTGACTCTATACTGGTGACATGAGTATTACTCTCTAAATTGGTGCCAGTAGTCAAATGGTTAATTCAACAATACAACATAGGAACTTTATTTCAAATTACTTTTACTTCAGTCCAGTCGCGGCACTACGGTCATGGTGGAGTGCCTTTGGGCAAGGCACATTTTCTAGCCTATAGAACTGGTTTGTTTACCCAGGGATCGAATAAGTGAACTGTCGCGAAATATTGTTGAAAGAGACGTAAAATCCCAATAAATAATTAAAATAATTTGACTTGATATCACTGGAATGTTTTCATTGCTAACACTTTCCCTCATACAACAATTTTGCAGCAGAAGACTTTGCACATATTTCGTCAAAAAATGGAAAATCTCTAAAATTGAATGGATAACCTATGACTGAAAGTAGAAAACATTGTGGCAAAAGGAGAAATTGCTCGTTTTGAGCAATTTCTTCTTTTGTCACTATGTTTTCAAAAAGTCGTCTGCTGCAGAGGCGTCAGAAAGCGTCTATATGAGGGAAAGGGTTAACCTAATGTATTCATTACGAAGCTGAGAAGACATAACTGAATTGAGCATTAATTGAGCGGGGATTACACCAATACGACGATATCTCGAATAAATGGATGGGTCCCTTTCAACATAGTGCACAGTTTAGCAGCTGGTGAACTGGTCGCCGTGATATGACAGAAAATGTGCTGTAAACAGCGCTCAACCCCCAATCAATCAAGTATGTACGGTCAGAGATATATGGCGAAGACTGTGGCTTCGATTACTTTCATAGGACCAATTGAAGTTTCATTTCGCATGTCTCTTCGTGCATGTAGTTTCTCTTCGTGCATGTAGTTTCTCTTCATGCATGTAGTTTCTCTTCATGCATGTAGTTTATCTTCATACATGTAGTCGAAACACGTTAACTTAATTTGCAGACGCATTTGACGCGTATTTGTTTAGATTTAACCTTTTTATTTCACATCGATTCCGAAACAATCTTTCAGCTTATATATATATCACACTCGATGTCTGCATCATGGAGCCTTAACCAGTACTCGTACCATTTGTAAAAAATCCCAACGGCAGAACCCGCTGATCACGGTATTCGAACCCGGAACCTTTTGAATGACAGGCCGACGCTCTAACATTGCACCACTGTCTTCCACGGGTGTTAGTTGGTATGACCTGGCCGGGGCTCGAACCCACAACCCCCCGCACCCGATGTGGACGCTTCAACCATTACACCACGAATATACGTACGTTGGGACTCAGTCAGATATCTAAAACTAGTGTTACGTGGAGTACTTAGAGCACCAGGAAAAACCAGGTAATGTGAAATGAACGCAGTAATATACCTTCAATAGTGACACCACCAATGGTACTGATAATGCACTGAACTTGACACAGGGTGAATAGTTACTTTTTATGTGACTACTGGTGCGTGCAAGGTTGATATTGGAGATAGCCGATAGCCGCGTCGTTAGCAACGTCATCTGTTAACGACCCCCTTCTTTGTCATCTAACATCATCTAAACGGTGCCTACAACTATAGCATTTCACTTATTACCCGCAACTTATTCTATTTGAATAATTGCTAAATGAAAAGTTAAGACTTTGGCGAGACATGGCGGATGCACAGGGTCGAGTTTGTCTTCACTGTTCGCAGAGAAAGGGTTACATTCACTAAACGCATTGAGACATGGACCATTATATACCCGATCTATATTATTAAAGTATTAAATTTCAAAACATGCTTTTGTCCGGGGCCTTGGATCGAGCAGTAAATATTTTACCCGACCAGCCAATCAGATTGGAGTATTCGTTGGACGGGGAATCCCCCTACCCTGTACCCGCGATAGTTCCCTTTGCTCAACTAATAAGGTCTAAAATCCTTTGCCCAACACAGACGACATTTTTTATTCTTGAAGACGTTTCTGCAAGCAGACTAGTTTTGTAAACATTGTGATAAAAGGGGAATTGCTCACGATGAGCGATTTATCCTTTTGAAACACTATTTTCCACTCTATTCATTAACCCTTTCCCTCATATGGCAATTCTGCAGCAGACGACCTTGAACGTATTTTGTTAAAAAATAGAAAATCTCCATAATTTAATAGATAGCCTATGACAAAAAGTGGAAAACATTGTGGCAAAAGGAGAAATTGCACGTTTTGTGCAATTTCTTCTTCTGTCACTATGTTTTCAAAAAACCGTCTGCTGCAGAGGCGTCAGAAAGCGACTATATGAGGGAAAGGGTTAAACTGTTATGTGTTTCCATATTTTTGGGTAGATGTTATCAAATTAGTCGGCTGCAGATTTGGTATATCAAATCATTGACAGCAGACGGATTTCGAGAACAACTGTGAGAATATAAGGTTTTTTCTCATAATAGGCAATTGCTTCACTTCTCACAATGATGTATACACTTATTTTGATTTACTCGGTATATGTTGTCAACGCAGAAGACTGTAAATGATACGCATACCTTTCAATGGTGTAAACCCATTACTTCACATATTATTTCAGATGTTGTCTGCTTTACAATTAACAGATGCATAAGTTGAAAAATCTGGAAAAATGGAAGTATCTTTTTGACAAATATTGCAATTTAAGGTTAAGTTGCTCGTTTTGAGCAATTTCGCCTTTACTTGCAATGTTCTCCAACGTCGATGCAACAGATGGCGTCAAATGTCGTCAGTGTGAAGTGATGGGATAAGCAATACACTCTGCCTCTCGTGAGTCTATTTTGGGGCAGTTGTAACAACATATATATAGTGACACGATGCCAGCTCGTGGTGGACATAGAGCAATATCCTCGGACAATGCAATCATTTCAGCCTGGTGGGATTTATTAATGTTATACTATTGTCTCTTTCCTCGAGTATGAATATTTCAGATGCAGCTGTAGCAGACGACGTTTGAAAATAATGTGACAAATGGAGAAAGTATTCATCATGACCAATTCCTCCATTTCCAACAATGTTTTCAACCGTAAACCTAAATTTAGTTACTTTATTTGAGACGCTACACTGAATATTTACGCCACAAAGTTATCATTCAGACGAAAAGAATCGTAACTATTAAATGATTATTTGTAAACATATCCCCGGTCAAGCCGTCCCGACACGTTTAATGATGTCACAGTGTTCGGTGCGTGTGATTTTTTTGTGGGTTTTTTTCTTTTCTTTTTGGCGGGGGCGGGTGCGGTTTTTTGGTACCCCGGCTTGATTTATGGATAACATTTCAGGATAACCTTGCCGAATTTTATATTATTTACCAATGAAATGCTGTCAGTGTCTGGTTGATGTGTATTGCAGATATGACTAACAAGTATCTCTGACGACTATATACGGAAATCACCGAGCGTTGTTAAAGGTACGCCGTATAAAAGACGTAAAACATCACGCAGCATTCATTAATACAAAAAAACAAGCCATGACAGGTGAACCCGGTACTTAGTTACATACATGTGCAAATAGTAGTGACTCATGTTGGCGTGTGCAATAAAAACTTTCCTGACCGTCAATGCTAATAATAAACAATTTCTCAATTCAAACCCTGTTTTCAAAAATCGAAACGCATCAAAATGAAACTGCACGAGAGAAGATATTATATATGGCCATGCGTTTTGTTAACGAATACATATTTTTATTCCGTTTTTAACAAACCCCTCATAACTACATCAGAATGATTTCGTCCCTGTTATGGTTTATTTTGATTATAAATTCAATTAATTGCATTGCAATTTTGCAAGTGTTTACTTTCTGGTTTGTTTGATCTACATCATCATTTGTTTTCCCCCTTTCGTGAGGTTAAAAAGGCGAGTCCTCGTCGAGCTTTCTGCGTAATTTGAATTTCTAAATAAATAATGCACTTCATCTGGAGGTTATCTTGTCGTTTGTATTTACTTACACAGGCGATTTCTTCTCTAAACCCGCTCCCTCATGCAGACACGTGTTGATGCGGCAGACAACCTGTTATAACATTGAGAAAAATGTAAAATAGCACATTATGAGTATTTTGCCCTTATACAACTATTGTCTATAATATTACTGTCATTTAACCCTTTCCCACATACAACAAATCTACAGCAGACGACTTTTAAAATATTTTTGCAAAAATATGGCAACATCTCTATAAATGAAAGTTTAATCATTACATAGAGGTGAAAACATGGTGGCAAAAGGATAAATTGCTCATTATGAGCAATTTCTCCTTTTGTCACCATGTTTTAAAAAGTCGTCTGCTGCAGAGGCATCAAAAAGCGTCTGTATGTGGGAAAGGGTGATATAGACTATCTATATATTTGTAAAGATGATGTCAAAGCAGTCTGCTGCAGAATAATTATTGTGATAAAGGGTTAATACCGTGTTGTGCATCCAGCAGACGAACCTTGAAAGATCACGTGACTCCGTCCATGCGAAAGGGAACAAGTTTGAATTACTGAACGTTGTAACGTCAGATCAGCCCGTATGTACATCTCCCTGCGTTGATAGACTCTTCTTACACGCATATGTAAGTAATATTTAAACAGTGCAGATAGTGATTAAAATGTGCGGATACACAGGCTGATCAGCATCTACACTCGTCACATATGACTACACTATGGGCAGAAGTCAACTCGTTCCAATTCACATGGAGGGGCTCATATGTGTTTTATGTCCATAACGTTGTAGCTAACTAACTAAACAATTCCTCGTTTTTGTTGAATTTCCATAGCTTTCTATATTATCGGTAGAAGTGTCACTTAAGCAAAGGTAAACAAAGACCGAACAGTCTCCGTCCTACGAGTCTATATGCGATGGTTGCTCCAAGAAAACCCACCTTAGTATTATCGTTACACCTGTAGACACAGATCTGCCAGCGCATCCATGCTATCGATTCAAAATGAAAACACTGATTTAAAAAAAGAAATAAACAAACACATTTTTCAAAAAAACGTTCGAGGCTATCAATCAATGAGTCGTAAGTTCGAACTCGATTTATGATCATTGTGAATTCGCCATTCGTTTTCCACCAGTGTGGTCAAAATAGTCTACTTGTGGAAAGGAAGTCAGTTGCCAGGTAAGACTGTTGTGTTGAGTATTAGTGCCGGAAAGTCATGAAGAACATTCTTAGTTAGGTGACTTGAGACCGTGATATAACTAAATCAACTGTTGAAAACCTCTTCTATCTTATTGAAGTGTTCCCACCATGACGCCTTACATTCATATTGATATGACAGACAGGGGCGTAGCTTTGCAATAATCAATGTGTAGGCCGTCTCGTGAGAAAATCAATATTGTGGACTCTGAGTAAAGTACCGACCGGATCAGCCTAACACAGGCCTACCCGGATAGACACTTTTCGCCTCCTATGGATTTTCTGTGTCAGGAATAACTATTCTATACATCTACCTAAAACGGAATGTGTCGGCCGGATTAGTATGCGCGGACAGCGCAGGCTGATCTGGTCGATACATTACGCATATGTATATTGCCGCAGCTGCATTTTGGGGCATTTTGAGAAAAAATGTGTATCCTAAAGGGAGCTACGCCCCTGATATGACAAAAAATCTAAAACAAAATGGCAATTTTCTGTTTATCCAATATCCGTCGTTTTATTTGATGTTTGTTTTACTTAGCATATTAGTTTTAAAAAAAATGCTTCTTTATAAAGAATGCATCGAAATATTCTACTGCTTGACGTGAAAGAATAAGAAGTAGCCTTTTATTTTATTTGTGGTTATATTCTCCGGGGTGATGATTCTTACTAATTTTACTTCGTATTATTTAATGTTCCATTAGGCATATTGAAATACATGTTTCTTTGTCAATATTGCCTGTAAAGAATTTCCTAGTTGAGGTGAAAATGTGTTACCATATTTTTTGCAGGTAGGTGTCACGTGTTATTTCAACTTGGGTTTACATGAGGTCACATGTTTAAAATTGCACGTATAAGCCGCGTCAAGATATATTGGGTCTTATATCATAATATTGTTTGTTATGTGTTTTACGCCGCTTTAAACAATGTTTCAGATATATCAAACCGTGTCCTGGGCAAGTTACCAATTCTACTGGTCCATTTTTTCCTGACACCAGCCTGTCAGTCGTAATGATAACCCCGTAACCCTGAGCGCCAAGAAGGGGCAGCCATTACTACCATTTATAAAGTCTTAGTATACATTGAAGACTACTATGCACGGTATCATCAGGGTCTTCACTCTCCGACTATATATCGTATAGACCTTAAAGGACAGGCTGATGCCACTCTAGAGATGCAGCAAATTATGAGCAATTTCGCCTTTTGTTATAACGGTTTTCTCAAAAGTCGTCTGAAAAAACAGAGGCGTAAGTAAACGTCTATATATGGGTGAAACTAGAGAAGCCATATATTAAAAAGCAGAACGTATTTTGTCTGTAAAATACACATTGGATAGTTATGTTCGTCTCTGTTCTTCAAAAACAAATAGTTGTGAACTGCATACAGCAATCGTTTCATGCGCAGTTTGCCTGCCAACGATCGTTCAAATTTTTCACTCAGAATGTGTTCATACCTACGCAATAGTTCATAGACTGAGACAAGTTAGATTGTTTAGCTTTTAATCAATTTCCACATGTAGAGGCATTCAGGCGCCTCTGCAGCAAACGACTTTTAAAAACGTTGTGGCAAAATCAGAAACTGCTCATAATTTCGCTTTTGTCACAATGTTTTCAACTTCATTCAATATACATGTATGCTATCATTTATAACGATTTCCCTCTTGTTGCGTTGATGTTTTCAAAGTCGTTTGTTGCAGATTTGTTTGTTTGTGGGAAAGGATCGTTAACGTGTTACACAGTTAGTCATTCACATAACTCTGTTTTGGCTTTTTTTTTTATAACATTTGAGAAAATGTACGTGATGAGAAGGGTTAATATGTGCCCCTCAATGGGATTTTTGTAAATAGTGGAAAACCATTACATTATAGGGTCTACATACACCAATAATGTTTTACGACGCTTTCAACAATGTTCAACATTTAGATCACGGTGTTACCTGGGTTACCAGTACTTCTAGTCCATGTATCAAGACACAAGCCAGTCAGGCGTAAAGCTAAACCCGCAAACATGAGCGCCAAGGAGGGCAGCCATTACGACCATTATAAAGTATTTGGTATGACCCGGCCGGGTATCTTACCCACGACCTCCCGCATTCGAGGCGGACGCTCTACCACTAGACCACTGATAAATGCGGCACCCTGTGCACATGGTGTATCGAACAAAGACTTTAAGGTTAAACGTGTTTGTGGAGAGACCGGTTTATCCTTTCAAACTCCGAAAGAAGTCTTCTCCATTATTTATGAAATGATGATAATATGAGCCGTTTCACGAGAATACCAACATTGTGGACTCTGCGTCATCATAATTATGCCGCGCATGCTAATCCGGACAGCCACTGTTCGCTTCTTGTGGATTTTCTGTTTCAAGAATCATTACTTTATACCTCTATCGCCCTGAGAGGGAACGTGTCGGCCTGGATTTTCCTGCGCGCAGTACACAGGCTGATCTGTGTCGATACATTACGCAGAGTCCATAATGTTGGTGTATCTCGTGGAACGGCTCATAGCAAGTTGAATTGGTCCGCTGAGTTTACAAAAATCTATTGCATATTTACTTATGTGTTAATATTTGCCATAGTGATATATAAGGAGAGATGATCGATCTAGTCGGCAGTGTTGGTTCATGCCAGACGTACATATTTAACATACTGCGCCGGGTATTAATGTTTGCACAGAGACCCATGTCAGATTGATCGGGGCGCCAGGTAAGCCAGCCAACTTCGCCGTCATTAAAACAAGTGAGGAAAAAGACCCGAACGTTCTGTTCATTCTCCTCTAAACGTGTCAACAGATAACAAAAAGTGTATATATCTATTGTTTATCACATGATGTTAAATATTATGTTAATATGTTTTGTACATTTATATGTATACGTTAACAACATTCTGTTCTGTTCTGTGTTCTTCCATGCCAAAGGATCGAAATGCAGAATATTATTTAACCCTTTCCCTCATATAGACGCTTTCTTACGCCTCTGCAGCAGACGGCTTTTTTTGAAAACATAGTGACAAAATGAGAGCAATTTCTCCTTTGTTTTCCACTTTAAGTCATAGGTTGTCCATTCAATTAAAGAGATTTTCTATTTGTTGACAAAATATGTTCAAAGTCGTCTGCTGCAGAATTGTCGTATGAGGTAAAGGGTTAAGTGTTCAAATACTACATTGATTATACAAAGGGTTTACATAATATTCTTGAATGTTTCTTTGGCTAATTGGCGAACAGTGAAGAACCAGATCCTACTGTCCATGCCGAGTTTCCAAATAGATATTGCTTTACACAAGTTGCCTTAACCCTTTCCCTCATAATACAATTCTGCAGCAGACGATTTTGAACATATTTTGTCAAATAACAGAAAATCTCCATAATTGAATGGATAACCTATGACTAAAAGTGGAAAACATTGTGGCAAAAGGAGAAATTGCCGTTTTGTGCAATTTCTTCTTTTGTCACTATGTTTTCAAAAAACCGTCTGCTGCAGAGGCGTCAGAAAGCGTCTATATGAGGGAAAGGGTTAAATGTTTTATGACTCATTTTCGAACAGTGTAGAGTCAGATCAGACTGCGCGGATGCACTTTCTGGTCTGACTCTACACAGATCAAAATGCCTTACGATTGGTTTTAAAAGAGCAGGTCAGGCAATACGTGGGGGTTTGTGACACAATCGTAATATTTGTCTTTTTTATAGCTATAACACGTGTGCTTTTAACCGATAGACTACTTTGGCTCTTTGACAGTCTTTGTTATTTAATAGAACGAAACCTCCTTATTTGTCAATTTTCTAGTTCGCATTAAAAGGCTGTATCGTTACCCTTGTAAATCAAGTTCCGATGCCTTTATAACAACGACGTTTGAAATCCTTGTTGGTAAGGGGAGGGCGTGCCGCTTCAAGAACAGTTTCTTCGACGAATACTGACGCATTTGCAGCGAATGTACTGACTGATCTGTCCCTACACTTGTCGCAAATGCCGCATTACGATTGTTTTTCGCAGAGCGGTAAAGTTATACCTGGGTTTATGATTGTGTGACATAAGTTTGTATTCGCTGTACTATTAAAGTGAAAACACGTGTGCTTCTAAAGTAAAATTGTTTCTTTAGACACAAGGACTCTCCTTATTTGTCAATTTTCTGGTTCATATTAACTTTTCCTCAGTGCATTTTTTGCTAATGCATTTAAAACAACGACTTTTGACAACCTTGTTGGAAAGGTAGAAGTTACGCATAAAGAACGATTTCTTTTTGTCCCACTGTTTTAATGCAATACCCTCCGTCATTAACATTTCATTATTCTTTATCCCAAACTGTATATATAGTTACCTTGAGAGGTGATATCTGTATCGCAAACTGTATATATAGTAACCTTGAGAGGTGATATCTTTATCCCAAACTGTATATATAGTTACCTTGAGAGGTGATATCTTTATCCCAAACTGTATAGTTACCTTGAGAGGTGATATCTTTATCCCAAACTGTATAGTTACCTTGAGAGGTGATATCTTTATCCCAAACTATATAGTTACCTTGAGAGGTGATATCTTTATCCCTAACTGTATAGTTACCTTGAGAGGTGATATCTTTATCCCAAACTGTATAGTTACCTTGAGAGGTGATATCTTTATCCCAAACTCCAAACTGTATAGTTACCTTGAGAGGTGATATCTTTATCCCAAACTGTATAGTTACCTTGAGAGGTGATATCTTTATCCCAAACTGTATATATAGTTACCTTGAGAGGTGATATCTTTATCCCAAACTGTATATATAGTTACCTTGAGAGGTGATATCTTTATCCCAAAATGTGTATATAGTTACCTTGAGAGGTGTTATCTTTATCCCAAACTGTATAGTTACCTTGAGAGGTGATATCTTTATCCCAAACTGTATAGTTACCTTGAGAGGAGATATCTTTATCCCAAACTGTATAGTTACCTTGAGAGGTGATATCTTTATCCCAAACTGTATAGTAACTTGAGAGGTGATATCTTTATCCCAAACTGTATAGTTACCTTGAGAGGTGATATCTTTATCCCAAACTGTATAGTTACCTTGAGAGGTGATATCTTTATCCCAAACTGTATAGTTACCTTGAGAGGTGATATCTTTATCCCAAACTGTATATATAGTTACCTTGAGAGGTGATATCTTTATCCCAAACTGTATATATAGTTACCTTGAGAGGTGATATGGAATGTTATCAACCCTTTCCGACATACAACAAATCGACAGCAGACGTCTTTGAAAACAGTCATGCAAAAATATAATAAAACTCTTCAAATGATGATATGATCATTGGTGAAAACATTTTGGCAAAGGTGGAAATTGCTCATGATTATGAGCAATTTCTACTTTTGCCACAATGGTTTCAAAAGTCGTATTTTGCATAGGCGTCAAAAGTCGTCTGTATGTGGTGAATAAGTACTTATATATTACAAAGCTTCAAACATTTTCTAATGCAGACGTCATTTGACACGTTTGCAACAGAGTGTTATTTTTCAAAACAGGCTTCTTCTTCCTTTCTCATAACAAAACGTTTTAAAACTTTTGTGAAAATAAAATTCTGCTTCCAATTTCAAAGCAGACGACCCTTTAAGTACACGGCACTTACACAACACGAATATACACAATGATAGGGAGCAAATGACCTTCTTCGGTACTTTTTATAAATTGGCTGCACAAAAGAACACCGCACAGTGCGTAATTAACCCTTTCCCACTTGTAGACGCACTTTGACGCATCTGCAGCAGACGACTTTTGAAAACATATTGGCAAAGGAAGAAATTGCTGAAAACGAGCAATGTCTCCTTTTGCCACAATGTTTTAAACTTCCATTGATGGAGATTTATCATGTTTTTGTTATTATCTATCCAAAGTCGTCTGCTGCAAAATTGTTGTATGTGGGATAGGGTTAAGTACATAAGTACACACTGACGGAGAGCGAATGACCTTCGTACTTTCATTATTATTCCAAATTGACTGCACAATTTAAGTCTTGCTCCAGGGGAGAACAACTAAGCGTACTTAAGTGAAGTTAGAGATCTACCCGTCACCTGTAAAGGTTCAACTGAATCTCAACTGGAATCACATTACCATCGTATTGCCTTTGCGTGCGTCATTTCAAATAAAATTAACCTATTGAGTCTTCAAGGTCCAAGGGAAATAACCCTGATACAAAAAAAAGTTTAAATACAAGTAAGATGAGAACGACATGAACAATAGAATCATGGGTGAAATGAAACTAGTAGCACGGATTATAAAATATGAGAATGTGACATGGACTGTTAACTGTTACATTCTAAGTAAAAAGGGACAAAATTGCTTATCTTAGTTCAATGTTGAGGTCATCTAAAAGATAATATTACAATTCAAGTTTCACCAAGGTGTGTGTATCAATACTCTTTGCCCATATATGCATGAGAGATAACAAACCTACATTGAACATTCTTCATTCTTTATTATATTTTAGGCGAAATTAGTGTAGAATACAGTGGTGCAGAAGTAGAGCGTCGGCCTCTCGTACCAAGAGTACCGGGTTTGAGTCCCGTGTTGAGCGGGTTTTGACTTTAGAAGTTTCCACACAAACGGCGCGAGTACTGGTTAAGTATCCATGCAGAAAGCATGTTTCAAATCGATGTTAAATAAATAAGTTTAAACTAAATACGCATTCGAATCTTTATTGTAATCCTTTGTCTCAAACAGACATGTTTTAGCGCCTCTACAGTAGACTACTTTGAAAAAATATTGTGGAAAAAGGATAAATTGCTGACGATGAGCAATTTTCCCCGCAATGTTTTCAACTTTTTTATATGATTAAACTCATCATTTCCGCCAATATTAATTCAAAGTTGTCTGCTGCAATGTTAGGAAAGTGATGATTTCAGAAAGCCACTTTCCCACAAACAGTAAATCTGCAGCAAAAATGAGATAATATGCTTACGGGAGTTTAATTAACCCTTTCCCACATATAGACGCATTCTGACGCCTCTGCAGCAGACGACTTTTGAAATCATTGGACAAAAAGAGAAATCATAATGAGCAATTTCTACTTTTGCTACAATGTGTTCATAATTATTCAGTAAATATTTTTTCATTTATAGAAAGTTTCCACATTTTGTCTACATTTTTTCAAAGTCGTCTGCTGATTTGTTGTATGTGGAAAGGGGTTTAATAATCAAAATCCGTCTATTGCAGATGCGTCAAAATGCGTCTGCAAGTGGTTAAGGGACACTGTGATATCACCCAAATTCGAACAGGGCCTGTATCGTTTCATAATGATGTTACCCATCAAATATGTTTTAAATAATTACACTCATTGCAAAACAAATTGAGCGGAAACCGCGAAACCTTCACATCCTAAAACTATATTACTATAATGGCTCTAAATTCGAACTAGACCTGTTACTTGTCATAATAGACCTACAACTACCCGTCTATTGTTATGTTTGTTTGATGTTTTCCTCCGCTTTCAACAGATTTTCAGACCTAAAGGTTTTTTTCCCCAAAGTATTTCGTAATGCTAAATTCACTGAGAAGGGTTATCGAAGGAGGAGATCAGCCATGTATCGTAACTAATCCGACTGGTATTTACCCAGCCTGCATTAATTTGACTGTAAAACAACAACCTATCCGCCGAAAACCCAGCATTTATCAATAATGATCTACTAAAACCGATTTCGTTTCAATAAACAGAACTTGGTTTTTACGTTTAACCCTTTCTCGCATATAGACGTTTTCTGACGCTTCTGCAGCAGAAGGCTTTTTAAAAACATAGTGTCAAAAGAAGAAATTGCTCAAAACGAGCAATTTCTCTTTTTGCCACAATGTTTTCCACTTTTAGTCCTAGGTTATCCATTCAATTAAAGATATCTTCTATTTTTTGACAAAATATTTTCAAAGTCGTCTGCTGCAGAATTGTCGTATGAGGGAAAGGGTTAACGGTAAAGTTTTGGAGTCAACTGAACGCAGTTATAAGTTCCCAATTTATGCTGCCATCGGAATAATTAATTATGTTTGAAAACATCACATAGCTTAGGTACATGACATGTAGTGCTTTTTGCATTGCAAGAGTCGTTTAATTTGAGTCACTATTCACGGACAAAAGACAGCACAATCGCAGATTATGTATAGCCATATTTGTCATGTGATTTTATGTCATAATATGTAATTATGTATATAAGTATACAAATAACGGTGATTTACAGGCCCCAAAGGCCCCAAAGGTGCGGTTATTTATTTGTTTTGATATTATATTGTTTACCAAAATATGTTTCACAAATGTCACGCAAATAAACAATTTATTATCGTATATTATCGTATAACCCGACCGAACGATCTGCACAGGCCTACTTCCAAAATAAAGAGAAGATCAGTATGCATCGTGGAGAGAAACCATTTATTTTTTGGTAATCATAAATATAGATATATGAAACATCCTATCATTGTGTAAGAAAACTTGAATTCGTGTCAGAATTATTTATGATGTTTACCCCGCTTTAAACAAAGTTCAGTTAGGCTTATATCACGGCGATTCCTGGGTAAGTTAACAGTCTATTTATCCTGACACCAGCGATTGGGTAAGTTAACAGTCTATTTATCCTGACACCAGCGATTCCTGGGTAAGTTAACAGTCTATTTATCCTGACACCAGCGATTCCTGGGTAAGTTAACAGTCTATTTATCCTGACACCAGCGATTCCTGGGTAAGTTAACAGTCTATTTATTCCTGACACCAGCGATTCCTGGGTAAGTTAACAGTCTATTTATCCTGACACCAGCGATTCCTGGGTAAGTTAACAGTCTATTTATCCTGACACCAGCGATTCCTGGGTAAGTTAACAGTCTATTTATTCCTGACACCAGCGATTCCTGGGTAAGTTAACAGTCTATTTATTCCTGACACCAGCGATTCCTGGGTAAGTTAACAGTCTATTTATCCTGACACCAGCGATTCCTGGGTAAGTTAACAGTCTATTTATTCTGACACCAGCGATTCCTGGGTAAGTTAACAGTCTATTTATCCTGACACCAGCGATTCCTGGGTAAGTTAACAGTCTATTTATCCTGACACCAGCGATTCCTGGGTAAGTTAACAGTCTATTTATCCTGACACCAGCGATTCCTGGGTAAGTTAACAGTCTATTTATCCTGACACCAGCGATTCCTGGGTAAGTTAACAGTCTATTTATCCTGACACCAGCGATTCCTGGGTAAGTTAACAGTCTATTTATCCTGACACCAGCGATTCCTGGGTAAGTTAACAGTCTATTTATTCTGACACCAGCGATTCCTGGGTAAGTTAACAGTCTATTTATCCTGACACCAGCGATTCCTGGGTAAGTTAACAGTCTATTTATCCTGACACCAGCGATTCCTGGGTAAGTTAACAGTCTATTTATTCTGACACCAGCGATTCCTGGGTAAGTTAACAGTCTATTTATTCTGACACCAGCGATTCCTGGGTAAGTTAACAGTCTATTTATCCTGACACCAGCGATTCCTGGGTAAGTTAACAGTCTATTTATTCTGACACCAGCGATTCCTGGGTAAGTTAACAGTCTATTTATTCTGACACCAGCGATTCCTGGGTAAGTTAACAGTCTATTTATCCTGACACCAGCGATTCCTGGGTAAGTTAACAGTCTATTTATCCTGACACCAGCGATTCCTGGGTAAGTTAACAGTCTATTTATCCTGACACCAGCGATTCCTGGGTAAGTTAACAGTCTATTTATCCTGACACCAGCGATTCCGTCGTTATGCTAACCCCAAAACCCTGAGCGACAAGCAGAGAAATCGATGACTGATATTTTTAAAGTCTTTGGTATGACCCGGCTAAGTATCGAACCCGCGACCCTCGCCGTGTCTGAACCCGCGACCCTCGCCGTGTCTGAACCCGCGACCCTCGCCGTGTCTCAAGTAAGAATATTTTCGACGACAATTTTATTTACCTTTTGCAGGTATAATTTGACTCATCTGCAGCAGACTACTTCCGAAGAATGTTAGCATGTTCTGCTTTGGCCACAAGTGCACTCAACCCTAGTCTATTGCAAATACTCTTTTATATAAAGTCGTCTGGTGTAGATGTGAGACGTCCCTCCAGAAAACCAACAGTGTGGACTCAGTGTAAAACATCGATCCGGATCAGACTAAGCAGCTTACCCGGACAGACACTTTTCGCCTCCTGTGGAATTTCTGTTTCAGGAATCATTACTCTATACCTCTATCCCGGAATGCGCGGACTGCGCAAGCTGATCTGTCTCGATACATTACGCAGATGCCATAATGTTGGTTTTCTCGCGGCTGATGTGTTGTATTCTTGACACCAGGTGTCATACCATTAAACAATTGTAGTAATGACTGCCCTCCTTGGCGCTCAGGGTTGCGGTGTTAGCATTACGACTGACTGTTTGGGGTAAGGATAAATTGGACCAATAGAACTAGTAAAATACACAGGAAACGCGGTGATATTGCTAAAAAAAAAAATGAAACCATCAAACAATCAATCTTGTCAGCAGAGAACAAATCCACGAAATAAAAAGATCAGTCGTTTGTTTATTCAGATTCAATATCGCGACCTTTTTACATTCGTGATAGTCAAAATAGTTATAGTCTCGTGAAAGTGTCTCAATTTTGCACCAAATTAAATTAACTCTTTCAGCGTCAAAGGCAATATTGAGGTTTTTGCAAACAATACTGATTCAGGCGAGTCAGCTCGTAACGAGCTGTCTCACCTGAAATCAGCATTATTTGCCTTTTAGTTATCAAAATAGTCCAACCCTTTATTACGTGAGAAAGGGAGATGCCCGAATGTGGACATGGAAGAGTCTACTTTAAACAATTCGGCGCTGAAAGAGTTAAATGTGTAAACTATTTTAAAAGTTGTTTATAATATGTTGCTCAGTTATTAATTATTATGAGGATTAATAAATCAATCCTGTCAAAATTCCGTTTTATCAAAAAGTCGTAACTTAAAGAAGCAAACATTTCCACGCGTTTATAAAATTAAATTTTCAATGACTGAAACGGGAAATTATCACAATTTTATTGTAACTTAATTTGTATAAAATTCTCCTATAGTTAGGAAATATCTATATTATCACACGAATCTTTTATGGTAGGTTGTATTTGAATACAGATAATGAACCTGGATATTGTCTTATCATAAAACATAGCAAAAGACATTAAAGGGAGGTAATTTACATCATTAAGTGATCGCAATAAAAGGTATCTGGCGTCCCTTATACTTTTCCCACAAGAGACTATAATTAAAAGGCAGAATAAACCGGGTAGTAATCACTGTTAACCCTTTCCCTCATACGACAATTTTGCAGCAGACGACTTTGAACGTATTTTGTCAAAAAATAGAAAATCTCTATAATTTAATGGATAACCTATGACTAAAAGTGGAAAACATTGTGGCAAAAGGAGAAATTGCATATATAGCGTCTATATGAGGGAAAGGGTTAAACGCTCGCGCACATACAGACACTTTCCGGCGCCTCTGCAGCACTCGACCTTCGAGGACGATGTGGTAGAAGAAATTGTTCATTTATACGATTTTCTCCTTTTATCACATTGTTTTCAACTTTATTTTATAATGATTTGCGCCTTCATTTATAGAGAGTTTCCATACTATGAAATGTTTTCAAAGTCATGCCGCGATGTAACCGACTCACTGAAAAACATTTAGATACATTTTACCCAATATCTGTTTAAAACTGTCTACCTTACTGAGAGAAGAATACTATACGAGTCGGTCCAGGGAAAACGTAGATGTGGCTAATTATGTACAGTGTCAGTTTAGATCAACATTTGTTTGTTTATTTGAGGTTTTACGTCTTTTCAACATTATTTCAGGTATATCACGGCGACAGTTCACTGATCCCTGGGAACCAGTACTAGGTTAGGAAACGTGTCTTGCCCCAAGGGCACTCCACCATGGCCGTCGTGCCGTTAGATCATGCAGCATATCCATCTGCTCAATCTGATAAGAATGTACACAAGTTAACATTATCTTCTAAAAATCTTGTGTAAGTAATGAATGTGTTAATTAACCCTTCCCACCTTTAGACGCATCTGCAGCAGACGACTTTTTGAAAACATCGTGACAAAAGGAGAAATTGCTCAACCCGATTTCAAATTTCAAATTTTTTCCTTTTGCCACAATGTTTTCAACTGTTTCCAGTAATTATACCTTCAATTAGATCTGTAGAGAATTTCCAATGTTGTTCTTTGACGTTTTCAAAGTCGTCTGCTGCAGTTTTGTTTCCCATGGACGGGATCATAAGAACAAAGATGGACATTTATCTTTAGTGACACTATCTTATTGTATTGAATTCAATTTTATCACGGATTTTATTTCTGTAAACTGTTTTTGAGAAAGTTCCATTGTCAGCGTTCTATCAACCTGTGGACGTTATGCATATGACATGGAATGCGACCAGTCTGCGATAAACAGAAACATTAAATCTATATATTGCACCCAGACACGTCCCATCAAAAACAAGAATGATCTCCCTTTAAAAATAAACTTACTATTAAAGGAGATGTTCTATAAAACTTTGTTTAATTTTCATCAAAAATCATAGTAAATTTAAACTATTGAATTTGATAAGGCTATAGTTTTTAACTTCTATCTCTAAAAACTAGAGACATCAGCAAAAATGTACAACACTTGAACGCCGTTTAAAAACATTATTAAGATGGTAAAGTCTAGATACAACATTAAGCGCATGCTTTTTGTCGATTTAGAAATAAATTAATTAATTTTGACAAGGGTTTTCTATAGATGATCCTTCTTTCACACTTATATTTAATTCAGATTGATATATTTGATGAACCTGCGTAATATAATTGAAATACCGTTGAAAACGGCGTTAATCTTCATTCAGTACACCTTACAGGTAAAAAAAATTTAAAAAAAATTGTTTCAATTCTTATTTGTTTGTGTTGTTTGCCTATTTGAATCACTTTTGTATAAGCACAGTTTTTAATCACATCATCCTGCCATATAGTGCTCACAGCCTTTCTTCACACATTGAAAACAGTGTTGCAATGTTTCAACAAATATACTTTCATTCATAGAGATTGTACATATTTTCAAAGCAGTCTACTTCAAATGTAATGTATGTGGAAAAGAGTTAAACATAAATTCATTAAACATTAAAATTCAGCTACTCTCGATATCATTATTGGTAAGTGACTGCTCGTGGTATCAAATGCATGATGACCGCCCATGATAACACCAACTGCTGTTCGACCAAGGCGCCCAGGTGTATAGCCAAGGGGTCAAATTTACCCGGTTCTTCACGGTCAAAATTCTAGTGTGCATGAAAATGACCTAAGAAGAACCGTAGATAAAAGCATTGACAATAACACTGCAGGGGGAAATTCAGGGTTCTAATAATCCACGACAACTCCAGTGTAGGCAAGTTGTGACTACAATTTAACAAGAAGTCTAACACTGTTGTCTTGTCCGGTTACGACGAGTGGTATTGTTTGCGTCTCCAACTATTCTTAAATTCCATTTCAAGAAGAATGTGTAGTAAATATTCATTGTCAAAATAAAACATGTTTAAGTTTGTTTATTTACCCCGTTGTCAACAGTATTCCACTCATATCAAATATTTTCCTTTGAAATATACCAGTTCTACCGGAAACCGTTGCATCAGTCGTAATTATCCCCGCAACTTGAATGCAAGGAAGGAAGCCAAATATACCATTTTCCACAACAAAAATTGTATGCCCTGGTCGGTGATCAATCCCGGGTCTCCCGCTCTTAATGCGGACGCTCTGACCACTACACCACGTAGACGGTCGACCGTGTTTAGGAGTCATATAACCAAACATTACGTGAGCCGGGGGCGTGGGGATTTGGGTTCTAAGTGACTCTTCGGTTTGACATCATCTAAGCCTTTTCCACATACAAAAAATTTGCAGCAGAGGACTTTCGTAAAAGAATTAGACGGAGTATGGAAAATCTCTAAAAATGAAGATTACTGGGGGGAAAAGTTGAAAACATTGTGGCAAAAGATGAGATTGCTTGTTTCTGAGCAATTTCTTTTTTTGTCAAAATGTTTTCAAAACTCGTCTGCTGAGGAGACGTCAGAAATTGTCTTTATGAGGGAAAGGTTAAATGGAGAACAACTGGTGAGGCTAATTCTCTAAGGGGAGGGGTTTGACGAGATTCATGTGGAACTACATATCAAAGTGTCAATTCACATTAGCCTACACTGTTACATTATAGGGCCGGGCATGCACGAATACTCGTGGTTCCAATTGCATGGTAAAGAAAACAAAAGACCATAATAATCTAACCCGGGACCTCCAGCGGTAACCTACCTCACCGAGGCGGATGCTCTACCACGACGCAACCGATGCTGTCTCCCCGCGTGTTTAATATGAGCGGTAAGCTGAGGAAGCCTAACTTGTCGTACACGTGTGCAATGACCTGCTTTGGCATTCATGATGCATACTGTTTTACTGAGGTTATTAGACCTTAGGCCTATTACTAATCGGCGAACAATGCAGGGGATAGAGCAGGCTCCAAATCTATAAAAGTGTTTTCTGTGCTCAGAATTTGTTCTCAAGTATCTGACTAGTCAGAAGTAAATTCGTTCTCCAAATTTACCAATAAGAAGCCATGCATATTTGGAGTATGGAGTTCATTTTTTAGCACAGTGTTTTATAGCGGTTTCGGACCCAGACTGTGCGGATGGATTGACTGATCTGAATCAATGTTGGTCGTACATACTTTACGATTGTTTTCGCAGAGTGCCGCTCTTATACCCTTCTTTGTCGATGCTAGGTTGTGCCAATTGGATGTATACTTGAATTGCTTCAGTCAGTAAGGAAATGGGCACAACTGTGCTAGATCTTTAATTTTGAACTAACACAAATATATAAAAAAAAAAATATATGTTTATCACATAAAACCCTCTCTGCATGGGAGGGCATTACATTTTAAAAACATCATATGACAAATAGACACTTGTGTTTATATGGCTCTGTATGACACTACTAGTTTAGTTTTCAAAACCTGAAAATTTCATGTTAGTATTGTCTAATTACGCCTCATTAACTCGTTAACTAAGCTGAATATGCAAAGAGGGTTTTATGTGATAAACATATTAATTCAATATCATATTTTTGTTAGTTTAATCAGACTGTTGCGGATACGAAAGCTGATCTAAATTTTCGTTGCCCTCAAAGCTCCCGAAGATCTTTTTATGTTAAATATGTTTATTTTATAATTGTTCATTGTTGGTATTAAGAAGAGAAATATAATCCATTGCAAAATGTAATGAAATCATCAAAAGCAATTTTGGGAAACGAAATATTAATACTCCAATGAAATAATTCATGATAGAAATGAAACCAAAAAGATCGCTGCGAGCAGGGTTCGAACCTGCGCGGGCAATGCCCATTGGATTTCAAGTCCAACGCCTTAACCACTCGGCCATCACAGCAGTTGCATATATTAGGCTCAAAGCACTATTTTATTTTTTAGTTAGTATTTAAAACAAATGGTGACGCATTTTGCGATGATATTATTAATTCGACGAATCTTTGAACATTTCGTATTGCGTTATTATTCTGCAAGACGAATAAGTACAACAAAACAAATTCATATCGTTGCTTTTCATTCGTATCACTGGGAAATATTTATTCTTCTTACATACTTAGATCATCTCTAAGCAATTCGATTCTTGAATACGTTTGCAATTAATCACTAAATACTACATCAATATTGAAATTATAATTATAAGTCCAAATATAGACCTGTAGATTGCATTTTTATTCCCGGTAAAAAGACCCTGAGTTAGTTTTACTCGAGTAACAAAATGATAATATCGAAAATAACAATTCCGAATTGCTTCCCTTCCAAATTTTACCTGTGCGCATGCGCTCTAGAGTTGTTTTGATAAATGGAAAATGTCTAATTTTAGTACAGGTGTTCAAATTATATATTATATTCACAACTGTTTGTAATTTGAATAAAGGTTATTAAATGTGATCTAACATAACAAAAAGACGTTAGTCTCTTTCATAAATTGTTTTGCCGAAACGTCAAATTAATTGATAAGATAGAAAATCGCTTATAGTTCAGGTGAGTCAGCCAGGTGAGTAACTTCCGCGATTTTTCGAATGTTAATACTTGATATTTATCTGTAATGTTCAAACTTTCATATATGTCCATTCACCGTTAGCTCTTTCCTACTTGAGACACATTTTGACCCGTCTGCAACAGGCATCATTGTGATTCAGGCAAAATTGCTTAAAATGAGTATTTTTTTCTTTTGTCATTTGCCAGAAATCTCGACCCTAAGAATTCTCGAACCCAGTTTCCTAAGAATACAGTGAACTCGACAGTTCCGGGTCATCGACAATTCCGGGTCAAATTTGGAAATAAATGTTTAGTATTCGAGAATGATACAGCATTTTGACAATTTGATTATCAAGTCATATTTCCCATTAGCTTGGCTAGTTTCACTTCGATTTAGGACGTTGTCATTTCAAGAACGGATGTCGTAATCTCGAAACACATGACTGCATCGATTCCCGCGAAAGCAAAATCTCAATATTTTTATTTACCTGTCACAGCGTAAATTGCTGATTGTAGCCATAATTTCAGTAATACAGTTATGTATTGCACATACATGTATAGGTGATTTACTACTGAACAAGATAAATATCTTTTATTGACCTGTCGAAGTTGCTTATGCCAAACTAGCGGATAAATTTGTTCACATACGACTCTTTCGGGTCAGCCAAAAGGAATTTCTCAAAATTATCAATTTATTAGTAAAACTATTTTGGGAACTTTTTAATAAGAATAATTTAAAGCTTATGGTGATAAATCAATGTTAAAAATGTGTTATTAAAATTTACATTTTTTGTCAAATATGACTTATTAGTTGATTGAAAAATTCATCAGTTTTCGTGCATGAAAGAGTGTACTGTAAATTTAGCCCCATCACTGTTCTGTTGTTCGCGGCAATAGGTAATTGCAAGTGATATATTTTAGTTATTTTTTTCATATTATTTTAATAAAAATGTTAAATGAATTATGAATATCTTGTTATTAAAAACCGCTGTTTGAGGTTACCCCTGAATAACAGAAATAAACATTTGTCACGTGACCCGGAAATGGCAAGTTTGACCCGAAACTGTCAAATTTACAGCTTGCAATTGCAGACACTAAAGAAACATTTTAACAAATTTGTATCATAAATTATTGAATTATATCATCGTGGGGAGGAAGTATTTGTTTAACATTTTATGTAGTTTTGTTTCTCTCAACTTTCTTTTCAAAGAGACAATATTCGTTAATTTGGTTACTGACCCGGAACTGTCGAGTTCACTGTAGTCGACCCCATTATCGGTTTATATATGTGTGAATGGATGGTTTAACACACAATTTAGTGTCATAACCAAAAGCGGTATCATGTTTGACTGATTATCGATACTTGACAACCTGTCGGTTGATTATTTAATTATGATTATTTAAATGATCTTGATGTGTTTTAAATAGTTAATCTGCTGCAGACGACTTTGAAAAACATTTAGTAAAAAATATCACAACTCTCTATAAATGAAAAAAAATAAACAATTATTCAATGAAGTTGAAAACATTGTGGTAAAAGGAGACATTGGTCATGTTTTTGCCACAATGTCTTCAACATTTGCTGCAGAGTATACAAACAAAGTATGCACAAATATATACAAAAAAAATATAAAAAATATTAAATAAAAGCAATTCAACTCCCGTAGATTTCTCCTATCTGATTGAGGAACATACATTATTATTACAATAAACATTATCAAAATGTAGTGATTATATATATACAACAAAAGAACCATCATCCATTCACACCTATATAAACTGGTGTCTAAATTGAGGTCAACCATTCTTAGGTAATGGGGTTGAAAAGATTCTGGAAGCCCATTGATCTCCTCTTAATAATCATACTTTCACATTTTTAAAGACGTCTGCTGCAGATTTATTGTATAGGTGTTTATTTGCACCAGAGCACCTTTTACTACAATGTTTTCAATTATATTTCTTTATATATATTAGAGCTTCAGATTCCTACTGTTAATACTAATCTATTTGAGCTTTAAAATGATGTGTAACTTTAGAATGTAATATAATTAATCACCCCTAATAAATAAATAACATTTCCTGGTTGGCGATGTAAAAATGACTGCGTTGTATTCAAACTGCGTATTAGTCGTCCCAGATTCAAAGCAATCAAGATTGTAAACAATTATTGATTGATTGATTGATTTGGGTTTAACGCTGTTTTCAAACAAATTTCAATCATATCACGGCGACCAGTTCATCAAAGCAACTGGCTGCTATTCCACATAGACTGTTAGCCCATTGGTGGAAGACGAATATACGTTTGTCACAGTGACTTTTGTCAAACATCGGAAAAAACGTTGGCCAAGCTGCAATTGTGGGTGGAGAATGCCTCGCTAAGTACCTGTGTTCCTAAGTAGCCTAAAAATTAAAACATATTGTAACTAATTTGCTTTTCAAATTTGGTCATTTTCATTTTAATTTCAGTTGGAAACTTAAAATATAGGTCACTGACAAGGTCAAGTTCATCCCCAGGGAGATGTCTGGTCAGCCACCATCCTTCACCCCAGTGAGTGGGGATGTGTACTTCGCGACACCAAAACAGGTACTTGTTACAAAGGATCCAGTGTTTGTGAGAAAAGACGTTGTGAATGGACACTATATTGGTCAGAAACCGGAGAACTACATTATCCTGTCACTCATCTTATGTGCCATTAACCCAATCTGCGGGCCTGTTGCACTCATATTTTCAAGTAAGTACCGAATATAAATTTGTTTTCTAGCCTTGTATCATATAGAAATGCTAAGTTAACCTTTTAATAAATAAATTATAAATATTAATGAGTAATTTCTCAATTTGCCACAATGTTTTTTCAATTGTATTCAATAATTATACTTACATTTAAAGACATTTTAAATATTTCTTTAAAGTCATCTTTTGTTGTATGTGGAATCTATAGGGCTAAGGTTGTATTAAGCTCTGCCCTAACGCATGAAATAAAAAGGACAATAGTTTTTGCTAAATTAACCCTTTCCACATACAATAAATTTGCAGGAGACGACTTTGAAAGCATCTTGGCCAAATAATGGAAAATTTCTTAAGATGAAAACATAATTATTGAATAAAGTTAAATGAAAACACTGGCAAAAGCATAAATTAATCATATCCTGAAGGTGTGTTAAAATGTGCCTGCAGGTGGAAAAGACTTTAGAATACATATACATGTATCATACAGTAATAATATTTGTAGTTGTTATACTAAACCCTTTCCCACATACAACAAAATTGCAGCAGACGACTTTGTAAACATCTTAGTAAGAATATGGAAACTATATAAATGAACAAACAATTATTGAATTAAGTTGAAAACATTGTGGCAAAGAGAGAAATTGTTCATGATGAGCAATTTATAATCATTTTGCCGCACTGGTTTCTAAAGCCGTCTGCTACAGAGGCACCAGAAAGCGTCTGAAAAATGCAAAGGATTAAATCAATATTTACATTGGAATGTCTGAAACTGCGTTCTCGTAGGTATTGTGAAATATATGTAAATTATCCTACTTACTACCAATGTTATTTATCTAAATATATGTGTCTATTTAGATTTTCATTAACAGAGAGTGTTAATAACTTGATATTTATCTACCTTTATTTTGTATGTCCATACTCATGTATGTTTAAATAGGTTGTATTTTGACGATGAACCATCATTATGTGTTCACGTCATTTTTAGCTAGACTATTCAAAGAATATGAGAGCTATACTACTCACCCTGGCGTCGGCGTCCACGTCACACCTTGGTTAAGGTTTTGCATGCAAGTACCTAAATACTACATGTATTGCATTGAAAATCTCTACAAGCCTACCCAACTATCACACCTATGCAGATTATCAAGTTAGATAACTCTATCCTGCATTTTATGCAAGTTATGGCCCTTTTTTACTTAGAAATTCTTTGTTTAAGTTTTGCGTGCAACTAAATTAAGAGTCCATATCTCAGTATTTACTTGATGCATTGCATTGACATTTTCTACAACCCTACCGAACTATCACACCTATGTAGATAATCAAGTAAGATAACTCTATCCTGCATTTTATGCAAGTTATGGCCTTTTTTTTACTGAGAAATTCTGGTTAAAGTTTTGCGTGCAACTTAATTAAGCGCCCATATCTCAGTATTTACTTGATGCATTGCATTGAAACTTTCTACAACCCTACCCAACTATCCCTTCTGTGTAGATTATCAAGTTAGATAACTCTATCCTGTATTTTATGCAAGTTATGACCCTTTTTCTACTTAGAAATTCTAGTTAAAGTTTTGCGTGCAACTACATTAAGAGACCATCTCTTAATTACTACTTGATGCATTGCATTAAAACTTTATACAACCCTACCCAACCATCACACCTATGTAAACAATAAAGTATGATAACTCTATCCAGTATCTTTTGCAATTTATGGCCCCTTTTTTAACTGGAAATTTGGTTAAAGTTTTGCATGCAACTACATTAAAGAGTCGATATCCCAGTATTTACTTGATGCATTGCTTTGAAACTTTATACAACCCTTCCCAACTATCACACCTATGTTGATTTTTAAGTTAAATAACTCTATCCTGCATTTTATGCAAGTTATGGCCCTTTTTGGACTTATAAATTCTGGTTTTGCATGCAACTACATTAAGAGACCATATCTTAGTAATTACTTGATGCATTGCATTGAAACTTTATACAGCCATTCCCAAACATCACACCTATGTAAACAATCAAATACGATAACTCTATCTATCATTTGATGCAAGTTATTCAATGTATTCAGAGTCCTGTGTCAAATTATTTTTATGATACATGGCCCATTTTGATTGGTAATAAACTTGTATCAATTAACAAGTTATTTTTTTACTATATTTTCAGTGATGTCAAGCAGGGCTTATTATGCAGGGGACTTTCGTTACGCAGAAAAGTGGGGAGAATATGCATTCACAGCATGTATCTTCATCTTCATTGCAACAGTTGTTCTAGGGATAGCCATTGGGTTCAGTTTAAGTCCTATAGGGACGCAAGGAGGCCACTCCTACTAAAATCTGTCATGTTTGATTTAATCAGCTGTAAAAAGAGATATGCAACACATCTGAAAGCAGAAAACTTTTAAACCATTTATGCCAACATTTATGGAAAACATCTGAAGATGAAAGTTTGAATTTTTAACACCTACCATAGATTAATTTCTCAATGTTTTCCAAAAGTTGTCTGCTGCAGCAAAGGGGGTAACAGAACTGAGCATGATGGGAGATAATCTTCTATGAAACACGTTTTAATGACACAAATCATGCTTAACCCTTTCCATCTGCAAACCCATCTGCAGCATTGGACTTATGACATTGTAGCAAGAAAAATAAATGGCTCATAATTTCGCCCTTTGTCACAATGTTTTTATATCAATTCAGTAATTAAACCTTCATTTCTAGAGATGTTTCCATATTTTTACCCAGAAGTTGTGTTGCTGCCAATTTGTTGTATGATATAATGTCTTCATGTTTTATAGTTTCTTGTACCTGACATTAAATTTTCCTGATGTGACATTTCCAGGTCTGTTTGCCTTGAAAACATTTAAGAAGTGAGACTAAATTGATACTGAGAACATTATGGTAGGAGGATAACATTTGTTAAAGTCAACTGAGGCAAGGTCAAGGTTGAGATTCAATTAAAACAATTTTTGAAAATATCATGGAAAAAGTAATTTATCATTCATATTTTTTTATTTTTCAACTTTATTCTACAATCATCTTAGTATCCTTTCATCCTGACGACTTTTTTATTCTTTTGATGCACATTACTTGGAAACAGGTGCTCTTAACCTGGAATTACTTCTTTTTCTGAAATGCTTATAATTGAAACAAAATGTGCCAGATGTGGTATGTGTAGAATATGCATTTGGAACTTCAAAATGTTTTTCAAAAAATGTCTGTATCAGATAACTGTTTTATACCTGTACATAAAACCTGTACATACTGATGTTTTAATTCCTATATTTTAAAAATGCAATTATTTTTACTTATTCTTATCATGATACAAACAGTTTTGCAATATGGGAGGCTCAGTTTTGGTAGTGTTTTTTGCATTAACGAAATTAGTTTTTTCAACACTCAACAAATTGGCAGCAGATGACCTTGAGAATATATAATTATGAAATCATAGGAAAATATAATTTTTGTGTCACCTGCGTAGCATGGTAGGCACTTGGGGATTACTTTTTTTTTGTCAGGCGTTTGTCTGTCCGTCTGTCTGTCTGTCCGTCTGTCCGTCACACTTTTTCGTCACGTTTTCAAATAACTTTTTTTCTACTCAAAGGATTACATTGAAACTTCTGACAAATGTTTATATCAATGTGTGTAATTGGTTAAAAAAAGGGGGATAATCCAAATATTTTTATATCGGAGCTATTGCTCCTTTTCTGTCAAAAAATAACACACAAGCTGCGGGGAGCACTCCATTCTAGTTTAATAAAATTGACAGCATTGTTGCAAAAGGGGGAAATTGCTTATTAGGTTGTCTGCTGCAGAAGTAGGGAAAGGTTGTAATTAATGGTGGCCCATATACAATTTGTAAACAGACACCATCCAATTCTCAACGTTCAGTCTTATAATAGTTTCACATTGAACTTAACCCTTTCCCTCATATAGATGCCTTTTTGAAAACATAGTGACAAAAGAAGAAATTGCTCAAAACGAGCAATTTCTCCTTTTGCCACAATGTTTTCCTCTTTTAATCATAGGTTATCCATTCAATTATAGAGATTTTCCATTTTTTGACAAAATATGTTCAAAGGCGGCTGCTGCGAAATTGTCATATGAGGGAAAGGGTTAACCTTTATATTTTTGAACAGCAGCGTTTTTGGTTGAGTCAATGGAATAATGCACACACTGTGACAAAAAATATCAGTTTTAGGACCACAATCTATTTACAAATTTACAGGAAATCTTTTGGGAACTTATTAAAAATTGGCAAAGCTGCGTTTTTTTAAGTTTCATGAATATTCTTAATCGGTATTCACTAACAGATTTAAATATTGTTCTTTTTCTATATTCAAAATGTAAACAAAAAGCAGATTTTGTAAATCATGTTTTAGTCAATCTGAAATTGTGTTTCTTTGAAAATTAGAATATTACATATATTTAGAATTCGAATGTATCTATAATGATTGGTGAATATTGACCCTCTTCTATACATTTCATATCTTATTATTATGTTTATATACTGTATTTTGTACATTCCATTTTATTTTATAATAAAAATATAACCAAAGCGATCAATACCATTTATTAGTCGTTAAAATTCTATAAGCTCCTCTTCTACGAAAGCAGCCATTATAAAGTTATAATCCTTTACCTATGCATATGCATTTTGACACATTTGCTGCCAAGGCAAATGGGAAATTTATGAAAAGGAAATATTGCTCATAATGAGTAATTTTTCCTCGTCTTTAAATGTTTTCAACACTTTATTGTACTTTCATTTAG
Source organism: Serripes groenlandicus (assembly GCA_031761405.1). Lineage (NCBI taxonomy): Eukaryota > Metazoa > Mollusca > Bivalvia > Cardiida > Cardiidae > Serripes > Serripes groenlandicus. Next base: position 257,479,881 of record JASEVX010000001.1, on the reverse strand, counting down.
AGTTATTTCCTTAACCCTTTCCCACATATAGAAAATCTGCAGCAGACGACTTCGAAATCATGGTGACTAAAATCTAAAAAATCTCCATCAAAGATAGCTTATTTGTTAAATAAAGTTGAACACATTGTGGCTAAAGGGGACATTTCTCATCATGAGCAATTTCACCTTTGGCCACAATGTTTTCAAAAGTCGTCTGCTGCTATTGCATAAAAATGTATCTGCGGGTGGGAAAGGGTAAATGTTGCTCCAGATATTTTTAAATCTGTATGCTTTAGATTTTTTGTATTTAGGAAATAAAAAAAGGTTTCATATTGACAAAGCGAGGATACATTGTGAAAAGCAGAACTATTCAATTTTGAGCATGTTTTCCTCTTTCGCAATGTTTACAAAAATCCTTTGCTGTACATAGAGATATCTATATTTGTCTGCATCCGTTAGTAGTTAATCCTTTTCACATGGGCTCACAAAATTTGAAGCACCTGCATTATTGGTTGAAAATATTTTTGAAAGAAGACCTGTTTGTTTGAATTGTGTTTTATGAAGTTTTCAACTATATTTCAGTTATATTACCGGCTTTCCTGGGTAAATGTTTATGCTGACAGTGTTTCAGTTGTAAAGCTATTCTCGCAGCTTTAATCCCCAAGAAGGGAAGCAAATAATACCATTTCTAGCTGGACTATTCGAAGAATATGAGCACTATTACAGTCACTTATGCGTCGGCGTAGCAACTTTTATTAAAGTTTCGCGTGCAAGGCTTTTTCTCACAAACCACATATGCAATTGCTTTAAAACTTCACACACTGATTGGACATCATCAAATGACCTTACAGGACAAGTGCAAAAACTCTACATCAGATTTTAACACAATAATGCCCCTTTTTCGGACTTAGAAATGTTGGTTAAAATTTTGCATACAAGGCTTTTTCTCACAAACCATGGATGCTATTGCTTTGAAACTTAACACACTTATTGGACATCATCAAATAACCTTGCAGGACAAGTCCCAAAACTCTATCATATTCTGACACAATTATGCCCCTTTTTGGACTTAGACATTTTGGTTAAAATTAACACACTTATTGGACATCATCAAATAACCTTGCAGGACAAGTCCTAAAACTGTACATCAGATTTTGACACAATTATGCCCCTTTTTCAAGTTTTTCATGCATGTTTTCAGGGGTGTCAGACAGTCATGTTAGATAACTGAATTCAGTTCAAATTATGGCCCTTGTTTGACATTGACAATTTGGTTAAAATTTGGCATGCAAGGTACTATCATGCACATATCTCATTAACAGCTGTTAATCAAATGGCAAAAAGTTGAGCATGCTGTCTTATGGACAGCTCTTGTTATAGTATTTGGTATAACCCTGGTCTCTCACCCCCAAAACCAATGCTGTAACTATGTGTCAAAAGAAACAAGAAGCCCATGAGGGCCCATGCTCTAATGGTATGGTTCTTTGGTCATTTTCAATCCAGAGCATGTATGTATTGTGAAGATCGGATAGTAAATGGAGGCTCTATTGTGTTAACAAGCTGTATTGTAGCAATTTTGACAATTTCAAGGGCCATTATCTAGTTTTGTATGGGCAGATCTGGCTGGTTTGCGAAAGGAACTGAGCTCTCATCAATATTTAACTAATATCTAAGTTTGGTGAAGATTGAATAGTAAATGGAGGCTCTATTGTGTTCACAAGCTGTATTATAGCAATTTTAACAATTTCAAGGGCCATAATCCAGTCATGCAAGGGCACATCTGGCTGGTTTGAAAAAAAGAACCAAACTCTCATGGATACCTAGCTACTGTGTAAGTTTCGTGAAGATCAGATAGTAAATGGAGGCTCTATTGTAGCAATTTTGACAATTTCAAGGGCCATAATCCAGTCTTGCATTGGGCGGATCTGGCTGGTTTGCGAAAAGAACCAAGCTCTCATGGATATTTAACTACTGTATAAGTTTGATTGAGATACAATCAAAACTGAAGACTCTCGTTCACAAGCAATTGTTTACGGACTGACGCATGCATGCACGCACATACGACGGACATAACACCACGGCATAAGCTCTTCTGGCCTTTGGCCAGTAGAGCTAAAAATTTATCTTTACAGAAACTTACCTTGGCCTAAGATTAGGATTTACTATACCGAGTTCCCTAAATATTGCCTCACTAGTTGGAGGCTTATCCCTTTCCCACATACATATGCAGGTGCAGCAGACGAATTATGAAAACATTGAGGCAAAAGGAGAAATTGTTTATAATAAGGAAAGTTTGTGCAGTATTTTTTTTTTTTGTGTTTACTTTTGAACAAGTTTTGACAATATAAACAAAAAGGCAAACCAGCTGTGGACTCGGATGGCTATGTTTTTCAACAGATCAGAGAAAAAAAACAATAATCTTGGTAGAGGGTCACCCAAGGAACATTTGTGCCAAAATATTTTCAAAACCGACCATTTAAATACAACAACATTTTTCAAGTTTTTGATATATATACATGTACATATAAAATAAACAAGTTCTGCCCATGTTTTTAAACCAATCAGACTTATTTCAACAATCTTGGTAGAGGGCTACCCACGGAACATTTTAGCCAAATTATTTTCAAATTGGCCAAGTACTTTTAGACGAGAAGATATAAAGTTTTAACTATAATTTACATGTTAATATAAGGAAAACATGCCCTGGTGCCCATGTTTTTAAACCAATCAGATTTATGTCAACAATCTTGATACAGGGTCATCCTGGGAACATTTGAGCCTAGCGGCTATGTTTTAAAATGGATCAGAATTGTTTTAACAATCTTGGTAAAGGTTCACCATAACAATGCTTACATCAGGCAAGTACTTATGGACAAGAAGAATGTTTGGCCCGTTTCCCTCTTTCTGGTGCAACAGCAACTGAAGTTCAACAAGGAATTAAATTCTTTGAAAAAGGACCACCTATAAGAAATATTCCATGAATCCAGTGTATTTAAATTGGTTAATTCCATTGGTTTAGGTGAAGAAGAGCTCTCATCAATATTTAACTACTATCTAAGTTTGGTGACGATCAGATAGTAAATGGAGGCTCTATTGTGTTCACAAGCTGTATTATAGCAATTTTGACAATTTCAAGGGCCATAATCCAGTCTTGCAAGGGCACATCTGGCTGGTTTTCGGAAGGAACCAAGCTCTCATCAATATTTAACTAATATCTAAGTTAGGTGAAGATCAGATGATAAATGGAGCCTCTATTGTGTTCACAAGCTCTATAATAGCAATTTTGACAATTTCAAGGGCCATAATCCAGTCTTGCATGGGCGGATCTGGCTGGTTTGTGAAAGGAATCGAGCTCTCATCAATATTTAACTACTATCTAAGTTTGGTGAAGATTGAATAGTAAATGGAGGCTCTATTGTGTTCACAAGCTGTATTATAGCAATTTTAACAATTTCAAAGGCCATAATCCAGTCATGCAAGGGCACATCTGGCTGGTTTTCGAAAGGAACCGAGCTCACATCAATATTTAACTACTATCTGAGTTTGGTGAAGATTAGTTAGTAAAAGGAGCCTCTATTGTGTTCACAAGCTCAATTATAGGAATTTTGACAATTTCAAGGGCCATAATCCAGTCATGCATGGGCGGATCTGGTTTGTGAAAGGAACCGAGCGCTCATGGATATCTAATACTGTATAAGTTTGATTGAGATACAATCAAAACTGAAGACTTTATCGCGTTCACAAGCTCTATTATAGCTATTCTGCCAATTTCAAGGGCCATAATCCAGTCTTGCATGGCCGGATCTGGCTGGTTTGCAAAAGGAACCAAGCTCTCATGGATACCCAACTACTGTGTAAGTTTGGTGAAGATCAGATAGTAAATGGAGCCTCTATTGTGTTCACAAGCTCTATTATAGCAATTTTGACAATTTCAAGGGCCATAATCCAGTCTTGCATGGGCGGATCTGGCTGATTTGCGAAAGGAACCGAGCTCTCATGGATATCTAACCACTGTATAAGTTTGATTGAGATTCAATCAAAACTGAAGCTCTTCTGGCCTTTAGCCAGTAGAGCTTAAAACAAGAGGGCCACGAGGCCCTGGATCGCTCACCTGAGAATGGGCTAATTAATGGGCAATATCATCAAGACAAACTTTCTTACAAAATTTGAAACTGCCCAAGTCAAAAATGTGATCTCTAGTGTTAACTAAAATGTTCTACAATTTTTCCTAGTGACCTAGTTTTTGACCTGACCATCCCCATATTTAAAGCTAACCTAGATATCATCAAGACAAATATTCTGACAGTTTCAACATGCTCAGGTGAAAGTGCGGCTTTCAGAATGTTATCAATCATTTCCTTAAATTTGGCCTAGTGACCGAGTTTTTGACCTGACATGACCTATATTCAAACTCGGCCTAGATATCACTAAGAGATACATTATGACAAAGTTTCAACATGCTCAAGCCAAAAATGTGGCTTCATTAGTGTTAACAACTTTCCATAAAACAATATACATTCATTGTCATTTGTAGCTAAAAGTTCAATTTACCCCTTTTGTGATGACGCCTAGTTGCTTTGATTGTGTAACCCATCAAAACGGCTTAAACAAATTAAATAGAGGATCATTAAAGTAAGATTCGTATTATATTTTCTTAAAATCAGACGAGCACTTTCATAAAAATGGAATTTTCAAATTTTGTCATTTTGCCCCTTTTCTGATGCCGCATGACTGCCTTGTTTTTTCGACCAATCAGTATGGCTTGAACAATTTTTATAGAGGGTCACCCAAGGAACATTTCTACCAAATTATATTTGAATCTGACAGGCAGATTCGGAGGAGAAGATTTTTAAAGTTTGGACATTTTGTCCCCTTTCTGATGCCGCAGCAACCAAAGTTCTCGATGGAATTTAAATCTTTGAACAATTTTGAAAGAGGACCACCAAAGGAACATTCCTGTGATGTTTGGTGGAAATTGTTCTTGCGGTTCAGGAGGAGATGATGTTTAAAGCTAAAAGTTTACGACGGACACAGAGTGATCAGAATAGCTCACCTTGAGCCTTTGGCTCTAGGTGATCTAAAAAGTAAAACTTACTGTTTATCAAACTTCTTTTTTTTTCCACTTTGTATCCCAAGTCAATTGCCACAGACTGACAGAGGTGTTTAAAAGTAGGCTGTATCAGGGAAGGGTTCAATTATGGTCATATGAAAATCAAATCAACCTACATGTCATATCACATCTTTATTTATTTCAAATTGCAACAAAATATTATTATACAACACATAGTATTTAACAACAATCACTTGATTTAGACATTTGTACCAAGGTATAAACTATTATGATGTACATGCATAGTCATCAATTTAAAAATATTTGTAATATAAACCATCATGTGAAATTTCCTCAAACAAATTACATTTTGAAGAAAGGTGTAACAACTTGGCTCGATTGATTGATTGATTGGTTTGGGTTTTAATGACGTTTTGAAAAAAAAAATCAGTCACATCACAGAGTTGTGTTAACCTTCACATGTTTCCTGGTTTTCACCATCTTAATGCCAACAGTTTGGACATTGGATTCCTCTGTCTAGTTAAATGCTGTCATTTTTACCACATTGCATAACCCTTTTACCACAGCATATATGCAGCAGAAAATATCTAAGCAAAACTATGGATAATCTCTTAAAATGGAAGTATAATCATTAAACAGAGATGAAAACATTGTGGTAAAAGGAGATAATTGCACGAGATAAGCAATATCTCATTTTGCCATGCTGTTTTAAAATCCATGTGCTGCAGCTGCATCGAAACGCATTTGCATACATGTGGAAAAGGGGATATTGTACAGCACCCATATATATATATATACATTTTAATTAAACAGTCATACAAAACATGCACAAAAAGTGTTTACTTAGAAATTATGTGTACTGGTATATAATGCTTGCTTACCCTTTGAGTCAAGTGGCAATAAAGATTCACAGTGTCATGAACATTTAGAACCCATCTTAACCCTTTCCCTTATACAGCAAATCTGCAGCAGACGACTTTGTAAAGGTTAAGTAAAAACACTGGAAAATCCCTTTAAATGAAAGTAGATATTGAAACAGGTTGAAAACATTGTGGCAAAAGGAGAAATTGATCCTTATGAATAATTTCGACTTTTGGAACAATGTTTTCAAAAGTCGTCTCCTGTAGGCATCAGAAAGCATCTGTATGTGGTAAAAGGGTTAAGGAAAACTTCTTCTCTGACATGCACATGTTTGTATGCAAAAGTACTGTATACCATGTCTTATTCTAGATACACTATTTAGCTTTGATTTATGATCACATTCTTCTGTTGACTCTTTTTTAAATGTAAATCTACTTATAACTGCAAAGCTGTCAAAAAAGATTTGTAAAAATACTGTATCATGCAATATACCAAATCAGCATCAAACAATTGACACACACACATAATTGCATTTAAAAATTTAATAAGATTGAAAGAGTACACAGATTTAAATTGTGGTAATAATAAGTAAATGAATGTACATCTTTAATGAAGTGTAGAGTTGCATGCTATATTTCAATTCAGATTTAGTAAAAATGTATATTAAAAAAAATATGGTAAATACATGTCTCTCTACATGTTTAGAAATGAGCGGCACGAGGCGACAACCAACTGTAACATATTTGCAACGAGTGCAGATCTAGACCAGTCAAACATCCATGAAGTCTGATCTGGCTTTGAGCTGTTCACCAATTTGTCATAGAAGGTTTCAAGAGACTTCTGAAAAGCAGTATCCCTTTAGATCATCAGCATGGATGTGATGGGTTTTTTCCATACATGTAGTAATTATGTTAACCCGTTTCCTCATATAGACGCTTTCTGACGCCTCTGCAGCAGATGGCTTTTTGAAAACATAGTGACAAAAGAAGAAATTGCACAAAACGTGCAATTTCTTCTTTTGCCACAATGTTTTCCACTTTTTGTCATCGGTTATCCATTCAATTATGGAGATTTTCTATTTTTTGACAAAATATGTTCAAAGTCGTCTGCTGCAGAATTGTCGTATGAGGGAAAGGGTTAAGGTAGGTTTTTCCTGGAGCACCACTTGAATACATAATGACAGTAATAGTTTTCCTTAGTAACTTACCAAATCATCATAGCGTAACACAAACAAACAGATTTAAAAACAGGAATAAACATGTCTTACAGTAACTGCTATAACCCTGGTTACTTGTAGATACATTGTGAAACAGCAGACAACTTTTACGACCAAAAAAGAGATATTGCTCATAATGAAACTATGTAAAAGATTATATTTTCATTTATCAATATTTTCAATTATTTCATGTACATATTTTCAAAGTTGTCTGCTGCAGATTGTATGTATTTTGGATTGGATTAATACTACAGTACGATTTTGTCACCGAGACTTTTCTTTTGAGTATCAACAACAAAGGGTTTGGAGGTATGATAATCATTCATGAATATTTGTTCCTTGGGCAAACTTAATCTACATTTGACTTTTAAGGGGGTAATGTTATTCGTAGTTTGAGATTCAGTGTGTATTTCATGGGCTTGAAACTATGTTGTGCGTACTGAAAAGAATCATCTCAGCGAGACTAGTCTTTTGAGTACCCACCGTTCATGTACAGGGTTTGAATGGGTTATAAGAGACTTGTGAATGTAATACAGTTTACTCTACCTTATCTAAAGTAAGCCTTGAAGATATTTGAAATAAATGCAGACATATGGTCAAGTTACGAATAAAACACTCACAGATCTATCAAGCCTTTGTCTCTTAAAAACAACTTTTGATGCCTCCGCATCAGATGAATTTTCAAACATTGTTTTATCCAAATGAAAAAGATGTGTTTTCACACTTCTTTTCTAATTGTTTCCAACTCTTTTATAAAAACCAATGAAATAAACTGCATGTGCACAAGCTCCTGAATCTGAACCATTATCCTACTTAATTTAATGCAACTCATTATGAGCAATTTCTCATTTTGTCAAAATGTCAGTCATCTGCGACAGATGTGTCAAAATACTTCTAGAATGGGTTAAAGTTGTATATAGAAAGATTAGTGTTCATCGTTTATCAATTCATTAAGATATATTTCTTCCTGTCTTGGCTCCTACATAATTAAATTACATCATATTTGGCACATACTGGGTTCAAAAAGCCTTCTCCCGAAAACATTTATAATATTCATCAAACATACACACTGCAATCGACATTTTCTCAAACCAAATGTTTAATGCATACCTGTAGTAACCACCTGTGATTAGTATTACACATGATTATATGTTTTACTGTCACCCACTTTGACCATCAGTTAATCCACCCACATGTTTCCTTGCTTTCTCACACCAGTACTCAAAACAAGTCTTTCCTAGCATCTGACTGCTTTTTCACAATGTCAAAAGGGATGTTGGAGAGCTGGGGTTCTCAAATTCTCTGGATTGAAAGCCTATGTTGCTACCAACTGAACTATTGGGCTCGGCACAGAAAGTTGAAATAAATGGTGGCTAAACAAAGTACCTTAATTATAGGATGTATCTGCATAATTTGAAGTAATTCCAACAAGAAATGAAGAAGCCATATCCCATTCCCAAAACCTTTTTTACTCAAAAACTAGGTGACACTCATCGTCTACAGCACACAATCTAATGAAGGTTTCAGATGTAAATATGATCAAAGTTTGAACATCCTAGAACTTTGTAATTTGAAGAGAAAAGGTTAAAAAAAAAAATATGTTTGACGACATCACCAGTCATATAATTGATTGTGTTGACAGTTAGGCATCTGTATATAATATTTTGATATGGATTCTGCAACAAGTACATAACTTGAAGTTGAAACGATCCAAGAATGATCCAAGTTATCAACAAGTTTTGCATGATCACTAGGTTTACACTCAATTAATTAATGCTATGCTTCCTCATTTTAAGTTCATACCAAAATAGTTATTATAAAAAACAGACTAGTGATAAAACCATATCATGCAAACAGCCCAGCAGCAATTATGTTTGCTCATATGTTTGAATTATTGTAATTCCACTCTACCATATTGTTATGCTCTGTTTACAAACAAAATCAGACTTTTACACAATGTAAGATGGGTTTTTTCCCCACTTTAAACTTTTAAATTTCAACTGTGAATGATAGTTTCCAAAAAATATATTTAATTATTATATATTTAATTATTTAATAAATTACAAGACACCTTCATAAAGGCTAAACCTGTCAATCAAAATGTTCAAGAAAACCCTTTACACATCTTTTTAATTCCTCTAAAATAGCATTACAAATTAATAATCTAACTTTTCAGTTTAAAAATTTGATTGCTTTACTAAAACTAAATCAAGTTTGTTTTCATCATGATTTGTTGAATGACGTATTTTCACGCATCTGCAGCAGATGAATTTTGTAAACATTGTGGCAGATATTGCTCATAATGAAACAATTTCTCCTCTTGCGACAATGTTTTCAACTCTATTCAATAATTATACTTTCAATATATATAGAAAACACATGTTTCATTGTCGTCTGCTGGAGATGTGTTGTAACTGGTATATATTATCATATAAAGAGGGTTTTCAGACAAACAATTCATTAACCTGATAAAAAAAATCTAGAAAAATTGATTGGTTTTGAGCAATTTCTCAATAATTTATCAAAAGTCCACAGCTACACCAGCATCAAATGTTGACTGCTAGAAACAGTCGCAGAACTTCTTTGAGATATACATTTATAACCCTTTCCAATCAATTTTGACAGCTCTGCAGCAGACAACTAAAAATACATTGTGAGCAATTTAATATTTTGCCACATTGTTTTCAACTCTATCTCATTTGATATTTTCAATTATATATTAAAAATAAAAGTGTAATTATTCAAAATATATAAAAAACATTGTGGCAAAAGACTATTATGCTCATTCTGAGCAATACCTTCTTTTGTCATGATATTTTCAAAAGTAGTCTGCTGTAAATCTTTGCATCTGTATTTGGGAAAGGGTTAAAGTTTCAGAAACAAAGACTCTTTTCAACATAGTTTATAAATTGTCATATCACAGAAATCTATGCCTTCTTATCTTGATCTGAATTGTAACTAAGGTAACTTAAAATTAAAACTCCACTTTTGTTCTGTTTTGTAGGCGATTCCAGTATGCGACTAATTACCGGAAAACATGTGTTCATACTTGGCCAAGTCCTCCCCCGCTTTCTGTAAAACTGTGAATGCAAACTCACCTGAAAAAGAAAAAAAAATCTGAGTGATATATATAAGAAGTTATAATCAGGAATCAAAGCTTAATCATATCTTTCCAATTTTAGTAATAAAATACAAGTCACTATCGTATTTGTGATAAGGATTCCAATCATTGTCATGGTTTCCTATAATTATATTTAACCCTTTCCCAACTGCATACACATTTTTACGCCTCTGCAGCAGACGCATTTTGAAAAACAGTGACAGAAGAAGAAAATGCTGAAAACTAGCATTTTATTCTTTTGCCACAATGTTTTCCACTTTTAGTCATAAATTATCCATTCAATTATAGAGATTTTTTTTTTTACAAAATATATTTAAATCGTCTGCTGCAGAATTGAAGGAAACACAGCATTATGATTATCATATATTCCCATATTTTGTCCTATACATTTGTATTAAGTCAATAAACCACCTTCACATTTTCTCATTTAAGTTATCAGCCCTTTCTATTTTGCTGACTAATTCAGAAGCATCTGATAATTTTTGAAAACATTGTGGAGAAAAAGGTGAAGTGGCTAAATTTCCTCTTAACCCTTTTCCTCATATAGACGCTTTCTGACGCCTCTGCAGCAGACGGCTTTTTGAAAACATAGTGACCAAAGAAGAAATTGGTCAAAACGAGCAATTTCTCCTTTTGACACAATGTTTTCCACTTTTAGTCATAGGTTATCCATTCAATTATAGAGATTTTCGATTCTTTGACAAAATATGTTCAAAGTCGTCTGCTGTAGAATTGTCGTATGAGGGAAAGGGTTGAATTGCCAAAACGTTATCAACTTTATCAATAATAACGCTTTCGTTTCAAGGGATTACCCTTATCTTTCAAATGTTTTAAAAATTGTCTGCTGCAGATTTATTTTATATGGAAAAGGGTTAAGAAACAAATCATTGTCAAGTGATATATGCTCAAATTATCGGCTACTACAGAAGAATTAAAAGCTTTCTGTAGAAAACAAAAAGGTATAATTGGTGGAAGAATATTTCTTTAACAAGAGTTGTCGGAGGACAATATAGCTCGCCTATCAGGGATATCGTCTATCAGGGCCTACTTCAGAACAGTTATAGCATGGGTATAAAGTCCAAAATCCAAAAGTGGAATAATTCAGTTGAAATTGAATTTACAAAAGAAAGACAAGAATTACGCGTAATTAAATGTCTCACTGTGTCCCCTGCTTTGACTATCAAGGCAAGTGTAAAAGACAAAAAGTAAACAAAACTCTAACATTGAGCTAAACACAATTATTTTTAAACAAGAAATAAAAAAAAAAAGTTCAAAAATACAAGAAATTTAAAAAAAAAAAATTGAGCTGAACTCCAAAATTCAAGAAAAAAAATAAAAAATAAAAAAATAATGCTCAAAGTTCAAAAATACAAGAAAATTAAAAAAAAAAATGAAATTAATCCAACAAAATATGAAGAAGCTATGCCCAATTTTCAAAATCCAGCAAAAAACAAATGTTTTACCCCAAAAAATATGAAAGCCCTAGAACCAGTACTTATTGAGAAAAAAAAAATCGAAACTTTAACGTTGAGCTAAACGCAAAATTGAAAAATACAAGAAAAGAAAAAGAAAAAAATCCAAATGTTTGAAAAAAATCCATTCCAGAGTTATGGGACTTGACATACAAGGTCCCCTAATGACCCTGAATAAGTGTGTGAAGTTTGAAAGCAACAGCATACACAGTGTCTGAGAAAAGGCCTTCCACGCAAAGGTTTGACCAAATTTCTAAGTCCAAAAAGGGGCACAATTCAGTCAAAATCCATTCCAGAGTTATGGGACTTGACATACAAGGTCCCCTTATGATCCTGAATAAGTGTGTGAAGTTTCAAAGCAACAGTATACACAGTGTCTGAGAAAAGGCCTTGCACGCAAAGGTTTGACCAAAATTCTAAGTCGAAAAAGGGGCACAATTCAGTCAAAATCCATTCCAGAGTTATGGGACTTGACATACAAGGTCCCCTAATGATCCTGAATAAGTGTGTGAAGTTTCAAAGCAACAGCATACACAGTGTCTGAGAAAAGGCCTTGCACGCAAAGGTTTGACCAAAATTCTAAGTCGAAAAAGGGGCACAATTCAGTCAAAATCCATTCCAGAGTTATGGGACTTGACATACAAGGTCCCCTAATGACCCTGAATAAGTGTGTGAAGTTTGAAAGCAACAGCATACACAGTGTCTGAGAAAAGGACTTGCACGCAAAGGTTTGACCAAATTTCTAAGTCCAAAAAGGGGCACAATTCAGTCAAAATCCATTCCAGAGTTATGGGACTTGACATACAAGGTCCCCTAATGATCCTGAATAAGTGTGTGAAGTTTCAAAGCAACAGCATACACAGTGTCTGAGAAAAGGCCTTGCACGCAAAGGTTTGACCAAGCTGGCAACGCGGACGCCAACGCCAACACCAACGCCAACGCCAACGCCAACGCCGGGGTGATAACATAAGCTCCCCTATTTCTTCGAATAGGCGAGCTAATAAAATAGAACAGTTTGGTACAGAACGATACTTACTAGCAGTGAACTGAGACTTGGCATTACTTTCAGAGGTTAATTGAGAAGCCTTTTCTGATTTCGTTTCAAGAGGATACATTGAGTTGGCCATCGCCAGAGCCTGCCTGGCACGAGATAACACATCTTTTTCATTTGGATAAAATTCTTCATTTTCAGCTTTTTTACCATCGATCTCCATATGTCCAGCATCAGTGACAAACGGGGGTACATTGTGACCCATTTCTATAAATGCACTATCATTAGAATATGATTTTAGGTTTACATGTTTGGGCGTGGCCTCGGAGTCAGATTCATCACTGGTAAACATATTTTGAGCAAATAAATTTTGTTTTGGAAGTAACTGTTTGTCAAAAGACTTATTCACTCTTCTCACTTCACTCACTCTATATTCCTCATCTTCTTCACTTTCACCTGGTGAGGTAAAATGTTTGACCAAATTCATAATTGGAGCTTTATCCTTATTGGTTGACACTTGACTGATATTCTGTAATCCTAAATCCTGATTGGTTAGGTTGAATGGCAATGAGCCAAACTGATTGGTCAAATTGGTATGAAGTGATACAGACTCCTGATTGGTTGATTGAAGACTAGCTGTCTGATATCCTGTGTCCTGATTGGATGAATTTGTCCGTAAATGTGTCTCATCCTGATAGTCAATGTCAGAGAAATCTCTGGTCTCATAGAGACTTGATGTATAAATAGGATCTGTGAATCTGTTTTCTAGCGTCGTTGGAGCCAACTCAAAATCCATCATAGTCTGCATGAGGTTTGTACCGCTGAAACAAAGTAACACAGATTAAACGGAGGAGTCTTTTTAAATAAAGAAGTGTTATTATTCGTGTTAACCCTTTCTCTGATACAGACAACATTTGATGCCTCCGTAACAGACAAATGAAAATATACTATTGGGTAAATTGATATTCTTCTCAACCTGATCTGGATCTACATTCGTTTAACTAAATTGATTATTCTCATATACAACAACTTTGCAGCAGACAACTTTGAAAACCTCCATAAATGAAGATAAAATTACTGGAAAAAAGACGAAAACACTGTGGCAAAAAAGCAATTTCTCATTTTGTCACAATGTTTTCAAAAGTCTTCTGCTGCAGAGGCATCAGAAAGCCTATCTATGAGGAAAAGGACTAAATGCTATTTACCACCTATCTGTTCTTTTAGTATCAATTAGTATTAAAATAAACCCCCACCTATCCAATAAAAAAGTCTTTAGTGTTGCCTATCAAACCTTTCTATCTCTTCAAACAAATGACAACAATCATGAGTGCATAAGGTTAACCAGTATACATTTGAGACTTGTTAAATTAGTGTTTATTCTTTGTATTTTTGTTATTTGTACAATGTTGCAAATAATATGGTTTAAATTGTATGGTTTATTTGAGTTGACTTTCTGTACGGGAGATAATGTCCTTACACCATATCTTTGAGACTTGTTCAATGAGTGTTTATTTGAGTTGATATTCTGTATCGGAGATAATGTCCCTACACCATATCTTTGTGATTGTTAAATGAGTGTTTATTAGAGTTGACTTTCTGTATCGGAGATAATGTCCTTACATCATACCTTTGTGATTGTTAAATGAGTGTTTATTAGAGCTGACTTTCTGTATCGGAGATAATGTCCCTACATCATACCTTTGTGATTGTTAAATTATGGTTTATTAGAGTTGATATTCTGTATTGAAGATAATGTCCTTACACCATACCTTTGAGACTTGTTAAATGAGTGTTTATAAGAGTTGACATTCTGTATGGGAGATAATGACCCTACATCATACCTTTGAGACTTGTTAAATTATGGTTTATTAGAGTTGATATTCTGTATTGAAGATAATGTCCTTACACCATACCTTTGAGACTTGTTAAATGAGTGTTTATAAGAGTTGACATTCTGTATGGGAGATAATGTCCCTACATCATACCTTTGAGACTTGTTAAATGAGTGTTTATTAGAGTTGACTTTCTGTATGGGAGATAGAGTATCCACTGGCGTGTTGACACTCATCTGTATATTTGGATTACTAGATACTGGTGTAATACTGTCTGACTCCTCGTCACTGGTACAGCCCTCATCTAAAAATAAAAATGCAAAGATTTAGCTATTTCATGTTCTTAAATCCTTTTTTTTTTTTACCTCAATGAGACCATTCTTTTGATTATCCACAACATACGGATATCTTAACCCTTTCCCTCATATAGACGCTTTCTGACGCCTCTGCAGCAGACAGCTTTTTGAAAACATAGTAACAAAAGAAGAAATTGCACAAAACGTGCAATTTCTCCTTTTGTCACAATGTTTTCCACTTTTAGTCATAGGTTATCCATTGAATTAAGGAGATTTTCCAATTTTTGACAAAACATGTTCAAAGTCGTCTGCTGCAGAGTTGTCGTATGAGGGAAAGGGTTAAATAATAACAGATACTCTTATCTAAGCCTCTGACAATCTCATACAAATCACACTAAAACACCTTGCAACACATAAAGAGTCCTCTCGAATTGACATTATAGACACTTAAATACTCATTAGCACATGCTCAGTTATTAGGTCCAATGAAATTGCATGATACAACAATTTCCTGTGCTATACAATTGGCTATTGTATAGTTATATGGGTTATCGTACCTGTTTTATTAATTATACCGAACAAATTGGTAAGCGACAATTTGATGATCTGGCACAAAGGTCAATCTTGGGGCAGTCATCAGATCTATATACGAGCCAGCAAAGTTTAGGTCTGGTTTTAATGAGATTGGGCCTCTGATAGTTTATTGACACTAAACATGTACCTGATACAGTCAACTTCTGATACTTTATTGGCAAGGCTCTTGAAAACATTGTGGAAGTAAAAGAAATTGCTTGAAACAAACAATCTTACAGAATCCATTTCTTTGAATATAAGTTTGTGAATTAGACAAGACGGACTGACAAAAATGCATGAATTAATAAAAAACACAGTGACAATAAGCTTTTTCTAAAAAGAGAGCATAACAACAAAGACCAATCTCAGCATGCATATTCATGTAGTCCAATCTTGGTATCAATTCGCAACACTGCTTTATTAATTATTAGAAACGATTATCCCATCAATATTTAAACACTCAAAAACGAAAGAGGACTCTTGATGCAGGTAAATTTGTTTGTTGTAATGGTTGTTTAAACTTTTAAACTATCTACTTTATTACCAATACTTCAGCCTAGATATTATCAGTCTTCAGTTGCATATTTTTTGTAAATGGTAAAGGATTAATTCCCTTGAAATGTCTGTCCATACCTTGAATATAAGATTCCTCTTGACTCCGTCTGAGTATCTTTCTTATTGGAGTTTTCGGTGGACGGATCGGCGAGAACCCTGGACTATCTACAAACTTTGGACGAAACTCATCACCTTCGCCGCCAAAGTGATGTCCAGTGAACGGAATGGGGGAGACTGGACTTCTGTGTGGTCTGCGAACTTCGTCTGTGACTGGACTGATATCTATACCCTCACCATCTATGCCAAACATTCCTGAAGA
The DNA here is from genome assembly GCA_031761405.1 of Serripes groenlandicus. Classification (NCBI taxonomy): domain Eukaryota; kingdom Metazoa; phylum Mollusca; class Bivalvia; order Cardiida; family Cardiidae; genus Serripes; species Serripes groenlandicus. The sequence goes on along the minus strand of JASEVX010000001.1, from coordinate 257,463,595 downwards.
TCTTGACTTTCTGATCCCTGAATCTGATAAGAAAGTTTATTTATACTTCCATATATTATGTGAATGGATTTAGGCACATAAACATTTGCACATGTGAAATGAAATGGGAAGATGAAATGTGCACTTGTATATATCATGTTTCATGTTTTTTTTGTTATGCTTCATTGTCGTTTAAAGTAAACTTGCCACATGGGTCTATGACCGTATGCTGAACAAGAGCTGTCTGAGGACAGTGTGCTCGATTTGTTTGTGCTTGCCAATAAAACAACTTTTTTAGGTGGTACAGAAAACATAACCAAGTACTTTATCATATTATTTATAAGCAAAGTACTTTAAAACTAGCAGGGACATAATTCTTACAAAAACCTTTACTGAATGATGCACTCTTGGCGGAGGTAATGATGGTAAAAAGACTTTTGTAAGTGTTTAAGCTATATCTCTAAAATTCTAAATAAAAAAAGGGCCAGCATTCTTAAAAAAAATTGATGTACTCTTGTCTGTTGAGGCAAAATAGCCCCGGCCTATGGTGGCCATGTTTTACGACCCATCAACATGGCTTGAATCTGATAGAGAGAGGGTCACCCAAGGAACTTTTCTACAAAATTATCTAAAAATCGGAGAAGAAGATTTTTTAAGTTTCCACTATAGCCATATAAGGCCAAAAAGCCTCACCATCTGGTGGCCATGTTTTTTGACCAATCAACATGACTTGAAGGAATCTGATAGAGGGTCACCCAAGGAACGTTTCTACACAATTATTTGAAAATCTGCCAACCAATTGTTTTCGTTTGCTTTCCATGGAAACCAGAATTCTGCATGGATCCCAAAAATTTGAAGGAATTCCGGTGAGGACATTAAGAGGATGCTTTCCGTGAAGTTTCATCCAAATTGACCCACTGGTTACAGAGGAGAAGATGTTGAAGGCGATCACAATAACTTGGCAAAAAACTTGACAGAGTTATGTTCCCTTGTCTGTTGATGGAGGTAAAGATGGTGAATAAGTGTTATAAGTTTCAAAGCAATATCTGTAATGGTTTTGACAAAAAAGTGAATTGATACAAAAAACATAACCAAGGTGTGACACCAATGCCAACACCGTAGTTGTTTTTTATATTGATTATATTGGCAGTACCCATCCATTATGCCAAATTTGAACATATCATTAACAAGAAATGACGCGTAATTAAATGTCTCGCCATTATCCACAAAAATATGAAGAAGGGTACTAAATGTATCTTTAATCCAAATTTAAATGCCCTGCAACTAGAACTTAATGAGAAAAGTAAAAAAGGAAAGAAACTTTAACGCTGATGCTTACCGCCACCACAAAAGCAACACGCTTTCGCTACCTTATCGCGGCGAGACAAACATTACACAAAATACAATACTATACATATTCTATTCTTTATTACTTAACATTTATTTCTGACTTAATTAATCACTAATGTTACCGTTTTGGCCCAGGTGGGATGATTTGGCACTGCACTGTAGGCCTATTACTTACGAGAGGTTTCACTTATTCTGACAAATTGTGTCCATTGAGATTACATAGTATGAAGGCACATGCAGATCTCCATCTACACTTGTCATAAATACACTAAGGTTAATTTTCGTGCAGCATTACTCAAATGTTTGAATTAATCTTTTATACATCATAATTCAACATGATTTTAACCCTTTCGGACACCTCTGCAGCGGACAGTTTTTTTAAAAACATGGAGACAAAAGAAGAAAATGATCGCAGATTTCTCCGTTCATCGACATGTTTTCAACTCTATTCAATTATTATATTTTCACTTTAAGGAAGTTTCCAAAATATTTCAGTAATGTTTTGAAAGTTGTCTGTTGCAGAGTTGTTGCATGTGGGAAAGGTTAAGATAATCTTTTATGAAAGATATCTGGCAACAACCACTTACTTGGAATATTTCCATGTACAATTGGAGATAATTCTGGTGAAGCCAAGAACTCTGGATCTGAGGAACATCGTCTTCGAATTGGCGTACCCATACTTTTTATAGGACTAGAGGAAAACTGAAATGACACAAAATAAATCCAATTACCCATGATGACACACAAAAAGGAAAACCAATGACCACTGACTGCTAACCTGATATGATACTTTTAAAGCCATCTGCTTTTAAAACATGTCACTAGTCTCATCTCAAACAATATAAGAACATGTATATATAAACATGAATCGACTACGGTGCTCCACGGTGATGTGTGAACCCATTCAAAAGGATGCAAATGGATGTTGTTTAACACACAATGTTTCTATGATGAAATGGCAAACAGTTCAGAGCAATACCAAAATGTGCAGATCTGGATCTACACTGTTCGCAATTGCATGAAAGGTTTGTTCCGCAGAGCACCATTCGTATATATTTTGAAACATAAACAAAAGTTGTCGTAGGACAATATAGCTCGCCTTTCAGGGTCATCGTCTATAAGGGTCTACTTCAGAACAGTTATAGCATTAGGTAAAGTCACACAGTATCACCTATTGCAAGATAAAACACCTTTTCAATACTTGCATGCAAGTTAAGTCCATACAGACCCTTTTGGGCATTTTAAATCTGTAAATGTATTTATATACGATAAGCAACAGCATACACAGTGTCTGAGAAAAGGCCTTGCACGCAAAGGTTTGACCAAGTTTCTAAGTCCAAAAACGGGCACAATTCAGTCAAAATCCATTCCAGAGTTATGGGACTTGACATACAGGGTGATCTAATGACCCTGAATGAGTGTGCAAAGTTTCAAAGCAACAACATACACAGTGTCTGAGAAAAGGCCTTGCACGCAAAGGTTTGACCAAATTTCTAAGGGGCACAATTCAGTCAAAATCCATTCCAGAGTTACGGGACTTGACATACAAGGTCATCTAATGACCCTGAATAAGTTTCAAAGCAACAGCATACACAGTGTCTGAGAAAAGGCCTTGCACGCAAAGGTTAGACCAAAATTCTAAGTCCAAAAAGGGGCACATTTCAGTAAAAATCCATTCCAGAGTTATGGGACTTGACATACAGGGTTGTATAATGACCCTAAATAATTGTGTGAAGTTTCAAAGCAACAGCTTATACAGTGTCTGAGAAAAGGCCTTGCACGCAAAGGTTTGACCAAAATTCTAAGTCCAAAAAGGGGCACAATTCAGTCAAAATCCATTCCAGAGTTATGGTACTTGACATACAAGGTCACCTAACGTGGACGCCAACACTGGGGTGATTACATAAGCTCCCCTATTTCTTCGAATAGGCGAGCTAAAAAGCATCACAATTTCACCTTACCGAGAATGTTTTCAAACATTTGCCAGCCTCTATGGCAGCCAATATTGTGTGTTAGCTTATTACTACTATCCCTAACTGTAAACCCTGTTCATCTGTCTGTCCTTTCCCACATACAGATGCATTATAGCAGAACTGCAGCAGATAACTTAAGATAACTTGCAGCAAAACAGATAGTTTATCCTTTTAATGTTATGTTTTAAACTCTTTTTAATTATCATACTTTCATTTGAAGAGATTTTCAATATTTTGGCATAAGTCATGAGGTCATCTGCTATTAAAGATTTATTGCCTGTGAAAAAGGCGTAAAGAAAAAAATTAGGTAGCTTTTTAAGACAGAGAAATTATTGTCTGTTATTAGTCGTTTTTGATTTGTTATTAATCAATATCTTCAAATGTTATCAATTTCATATGTCAAGTCATTTTTCCGTATGAACAAATTTTAGATAATTCATAAATCGTAATTGGGTAAAAATAAGGTCAACTTAAACACGACAAACCCTTTTCCTACAGAAAAGTCTGTAGAATATATCAAAGGACATAACACATAATCCTTTTTCTGATATGAAATGCTTTTAAAATACTTAAGTTAACCCTTTCCCTCATATAGACGCTTTCTGACGCCTCTGCAGCAGACGGCTTTTTGAAAACATAGTGACAAAAGAAGAAATTGCACAAAACGTGCAATTTCTCCTTTTGCCACAATGTTTTCCACTTTTTGTCATAGGTTATCCATTCAATAATGGAGATTTTCTATAATTTGACAAAATACGTTCAAAGTCGTCTGCTGCATAATTGTCGTATGAGGGAAAGGGTTAAATATCAATCCTTTCAATGCTTAATTTTGAGAATGGATTTGCCCAGCTTTGCATATCAAGTTCAGAAGCCAACAGTATAGAGTCTGGTCAGGAGGCAAGGATGCTCTGGCTCAAAACTTGTGACTTGTGCTATTCAAAATCGCTTTTAGCAATCAAAAAGTTCATACAAGGTTTGAAAACTTTTTTTTTATCTTTTTTAAAGAAAGTTGCATAGGAATTAATTGTCATCTGTATAAGGAATTCGGTTTAAATTAAGGTATACTCACTGCAGGGGTATTTTTTAAGGGTGTTGTCACTGCCCAATCCAAATCATTCCGTTTGGGGAAAACAGGGGACTCTGGTATCATCATGTTACCAGACGTATGCCTTAGAAGGAAAAAAATTAAAGATGCCTGATTAATTAAAAATCATGTGATACAAGACTATTTTTCACCCTAATAGATGATAAAGTCAATCCAACATTTGAAGCACTTGTTAAAACATTCATTTCATTTGATTATTGAGAATGAATGAATGAATGTATATTGTTTTATGGCGCATCGACAGCTAAGGTCATTTAGCGCACAATTAAATTTAATTATTCATGATCCCTGGGTAAACAAACCAGTAATAGGCTAGAAAATGTGCCTTGCCCAAGGGCACTCCACCATGACCGTAGTGCCGCGACTGGGGATCGAACCCGGGACACCTGGTTTTGAAATCCCCGACGCTAACCACTCGACCACAGCGATTATTGAGAAATAGAAGCGACTATATTCTGATAATCTCACTCTTTCAAACTGTGATTTTTTTTTAACCTGTCTCTTTATGCCACAATTAAGTCTAAACATGAATTTAACATAACAATTGTTTGTTTAAATGTTACATTGACATATATTTCCATTTGCACCTTAAAAATTGTTTTCACTTGAGGCATAGCCCCTTGTTATAAAAACTTTTTTGTTGTTGACTCAGTGAAAATATATCTGTCTTAAACCGAAACAAACAATTATTATTTATATAAATGGAATAAGATGCAAAATATCAAAAAAGTTTTTTTTACTTGATGCATAGCTGAGACAAAAACTGTTGACTCAACTAAAGTGAAAATATATTTTTGTCTTGCATGAAACAAATAGGGATTTTTTTTTCAAATCCAATGTTTTTGACACACAACATAATATTCTGTATATTTATACATACTTTACAGGACTGGGCGCTAGACTACTAGTATCCCCATGAAAAAATAACTTTCTTCGCAGAGAGGAAGTGCTCAACATTTCTTGCTGGTCCCCCACTCCGCCAGAGTCCTCTTGTGTCATGTAGGCGCCGAGTACCTTCTGAAGGTCAAAGTTCACAGGAAGGGACAGAGCTGTTTGACAGGCAACTACAATGAAATGTAATAGAAAACGATGACTATAGAAAGAGCCATGCCAAGTGATTTGGGTTCTTATAGTCTGTGCAAATAGTGAAGACTATGGAGAGCCTTAACATTTCTGACCAGAGTAAGTTCACATTACCTAGTCCATCGACTCGGGTCTAATCAGAATCTACACAAAGACTTCTAACATGCTTGTGTTAGTTATCTGCATTATTCACTTAATTAAAGCAACTTCTATCTTTTCCTATGGACAGGCTCCATAATATAAACCAGTCAAACACCCCTATTGCAGCATCAAATATGTTTTATTTAACTTAGATTTGACTTATAAAAAGTCATATATAAAATGGTTTAAAAAATTTTTAACCCAAAAATATTGTGAAAAGCCTTTATAGACAAAGCTGTGAAGGCTAATGTTTATACAGTAAAATAGATGTCATTTTAACTATACAAGTTTAACTTTTTAAAACTAATCAATACTAATGAGAAATTATCACAATTGAATGCCGATCAACTCACCATCTTCCATGCCTTGTTTTGGAGGTAGAGTTTTCTGTATCGATCCTTGTAGTTCTGTCATCATCTCATGGATGTCACCTCCTGGTCCTTGGGGAGGAAATTATATCCAGATTAAAAAGTTGATTTAAGCTAAATATCAAAGGGCCAAACTTAAGACAAAACTGAATTGAGTGAGGTTTGAAAAATGTGCAATACTTCCTGATTGAGTTTTATTGAATTCATCCAGCAGTGACTTAAAATTAGCCTCGACAAGAAAAGAGCATGGACAAACACTAATATGTATGGATGAACACACAATGCTTCCCCGAAATGTCTCCCGAGATTATTTCATTCGAGTCGACGCGGCTTCAACAGTATTTCAGGTCAAACATGGCAGCCAGTTCACCTAACCATACATTCATTGCACATTAACACCAATACTACAAACAACATTCTTCCCAAGCAACTGGCTACCTATTCACATACCAGAGGTCCAGATAGGGAGGGGTTTTCACCTCTTTCCCCACAATATCTCTCTTATTATCCAGCCTATGTTGTAGGTACTCAAAAGAATTGTCTCATTGAGATGATTCTTTTCAGTACCTACAACAGAGGGTAAGCAGATAAAAAAAGGATATTAGAACAAGCAAAACGCTCCTTTTCTAGAGCTTTGACATACTTACTTCATTTGTTGAGCATATAAAATCTAAACTAAAAACGTTATATGATCAGGCCTTTCACAATACCATGTTAATATGTACGTAAAGTGGAAATGCATCAGCCTCTTGTGCCCACGGTCCCAGGTTTGTATCCAATTAGCGGGTTCTACCTTCAAGTCTCCAAGAAGAAGATATCGAGCATGTTTTATATACTAAAGCTGAAAGCCTGTATCTCAATTGATGTAAAATAAATAAGTGAGTATGTACCTTGGGCTGCGGGAGTGACAGGAAGGATGTTTTTCCTTTTATTCTGTTTAGAATCACTCCATGGCGATGGAACTATTATGTTGTTGGCGAAGTATTGCTCTATAGCTTTCTGTGCCCTTTCTTCTGTTTCTCTGTCGGGTCTAGGATAACAATTTGAGATATACAAAATACAGTAGAATACCAGAGACAAAATATGCAAAGTAATTATAACGTCTTAAAATGACATTTAAAAACATTTTACAACAATTGTTGTTATTAAAAATTTTGCTACAATAGCTTTTTATATTTTTTCAAACATAACTCAAATTTTCTATTTTATAATTTTTCTAAACATTATTCAAATTTCCTTTTTTGTAATTTTCTAAACATTATTCAAATTTCCTTTTTATGATATAATTTTATCCTTCCATATAAATAATTTTACTTCCATATAAAGTAAGTTTCAGCATTCTTTCCTGGATTTTAAAGTTGTCTGCTGCAGAATTTGTGTATACATGTGTTAACCATTTTGCATACATACAAAAAATCTGAAGCAGTCGACTTTGAATAAAAATCTATTTTTGATTTAGAGTTGAGAACATTCTGGCAAAAGGTGAAAGTTCTCATTATCAGCAATTTCTCACTTTGTCACACTCTTCCCAAGAGTTGTATCCTGTGAATGTGTCAAAATGTGTCTGTAGGTAGGAGGGTTAATAGATAAAAGCATCATTAATGTTTTCATTCCAACAGAAAGCAATTGACGCCTTTGCAGCTGACTACTCTTCAAAAGAAAAGAGTAAATTCAATAATCCTCAAAAAGAGGTATTTCTCACTTTTCCCACAATTTCTTCTACAAGTTTACATTAAAATTAAGTACACATTTTAATATGTTCACATGTTATATTTTTATCATTATATGCGCCCAAATATTTAAAGTATCACATCAGGTAAGAGATAAAATGAGACTTACTTTGGCTGGGTTTGTTGTACAGGCATTTCATCTATATCAGCAGGATGGAGCTCAGCTAAGTGTTCTATGGACCATCGGAAACACTGGAGACAAACATAGGACAGAGCTCTACATAAGATACAATTCATAATTTCTTTTTCAAATCCTATGTTGTAATTATTCAAAAGAATAGACGATTTGATGAGAGATGTTTTTCAGAAATACTTTTTTACCCAAAACCCCCTCTCCCTTATGTCATCCTCTGAATTATGAGACACATCAGAAAAAAAAGTTGACTTGGATAATTACTTCACAGAAGGTGCATGTGTCCCTAAACAGTGGGACATCAATTTTATTTTGTCCGTCATAAATATAGAATTAAAATTACTTTATATGCGTACCAGGTTTATTTAGGTTTCTGTATTTTCATTTTAACTCCATTTTCAACAATATTTCAGTTATATCAAGACTTCAGTTGACTCATTGTTGCTTATACCATATAAATACTTGCCTTTTCTGATGCAGGCGTAGAACTGATCGTGAAGAACCCTGGACTCATGTACGCTGGTTTATTTAAATCATCAATGTCCGACTCGAAGGGATTGACGACACCTTTTGGTGTAACAAACTTGCGGGCACTCAGAGGAGCAGAACCTACAGCCCTTGGTGAGGGCGCCACACCCTTTAAAGGACTACAGTTGTTGTTTCTAATTGGAGTTTGGTACATGGGACTGTATCTGTGAAAGGTGGAGATATAATCGCATTAGTCTCGTCTTTATTTCTTTATTTAATATTGCATTTATATTTGGCAATTTTGTATCACATTAATAAAATGGGATGGGCAAAGAATCATTTAGGCTCCAATTCTAATTTTGCTTCAGAAATTAAATCATGATGTCTTCTAAATAAAGTCCTTCATATTTCTGTTAAGGTTTACTGTTTACAAAGAATTCAACACAATATATTCAAAAACTGGCAGGGAAAAGTACATAAGTATAAAATGGAATCCTTAACATTTTTTCTAATACATGTACAGACAACTTAAGAAGTATAAAAAAAAATAGCATTTATTTTCCTTTTTACACAACATTTTCAACTTTACTAGTTGTTACTCATCTTTTCATAAAGTTGTAATTTTGATAGCAGCATCATGTGACTTTTGAAAACATTGTAGAAAAAATATTAATTGCTCATAATGAGAAATTTCTCCTATTGCCCCATTGTTTTCAACATTATTCAATAAACGTTCCATCTTTTATGGACAATTTTCATATCTTTCACTAAATGCTTCCAAAGTCGTCAGCTGCAGATTTCTTGATATTTTTATGTGCGAAAGGGGGTTAAATAGCTATCCTTAACCCTTTCCACTTATAGACGCTTTCTGAAGCCTTTGAAAACATTGTGACAAAAGGTGAAACTGCTAGTGATGAGAAATTTCTCTCTTTGCCACAATGTTTACACTACTATGCAATAGGTATAAACCCATTTCTAGAGATTTTTCATATTTTTTTCAGGGTTAAAACCTCTGTGGCAATAATGTTTTTTAGTAGGTAAAAGGTCAACCATTTTAGTACCAATACTAAGAACTTGCCCTAAGGTATGCATTGGCCACGTTTGAAAGTCTCAACTATGACAGGTATACAGACATCTCGCCCACAAAGTCAAGTCACCCAAAACCCGAGATAACTCGCCCACAAATACAAGTCACCTCAACCCTGAGACAACTCGCCCACAAAGACAACAAGAAACCGCTGAAGACGGCAATTTAAGGTCAAGGTTAAAGTAACCATAGAAATCAATAGAACTTGTTACTGGTTACCTTAAGGCAAAGTTTCAAGTTTGTAATCCTTTCCAGTGCTGAGATTTTGCCTCAACCTGAAACTTTAACAGACGGGCATCGCCAATCTATAGACCGGAATTGCTAGAACAATCACAACACATCCCAAATTATTTTTATCATGCCTTGGTATTTTTTTTTAATAATTATTATTTTGGTTAAATGTGGAATATGTATTTATAGATTCACTTTTAAATTTTGAAAATGTTTTTCAAAATTACCTTATAGATTTTTTTAACCAAAATGTTATCTTTAAGAGCAATAAGTTGATGGTCATATTCGTGTTTCATATGGATGATAAATCAGAAACATTTATTTTTATAATAATTGGTTATTGTATGCTTTTTCTGTTGTGTTCATGTTAGTAACAGTGTATATAATAGTGTACTTGTATGGTCAATTATGGTCATGTACTTAATATTTAGTTATTAAATAAAGTGTAATTGGTAAATAATAGTATACTGGTATATATATGTTAAATTGATGGCTTTGACATCTTGCCATGTGTAGTACATGTAAATTGTTTGTGTAATACTCTAGACTCGGTCAGTCCAAAATACACTTTATATACATACAAAGTCAACTTTCAATATAAATACAACACAATAGAAACTAAAACTAATAAAATATGAAATTATTAATTCGCGGGAAAGAAAATTGTAAAATCATAATTATGATAATTTGGGGCAAGTTGTCTTTGGGACTTTTTTGAGCTACTGGTCATTAGGGTGAGTTGTCCTACATCTGTCAAATAACTCTGAAGGGGTTTCTTTGTGTGTTGTCACATACATGGTCCTAATGTAAACTAACAAACTTACCCAGGAGTGGCTGAGAGTGGTGTATACGATTTGTGATATGGACTATTCATCAATGTCTTCATGTAGATATCATTTCTTGCGTTACTCGAGATACCAACAAACCGTTTACACCCTGGACTTGGAGTAGGCTGCATGAGAGAAACACCTGGACTACCATTTCCAGACACAACTGGACTGCTGTGAGGAATTGGACTGAAAATGTAATGTATAGAAATATTACTTATAGCAGTTTTTCGCATGATCCTTTTCCAAAATGCAGATGCATTTTAGCGCAACAGCAGAAGACCACTTTAGTGAAAAAGTTATCAGCCACTCTTTCCTTTTTGCCACAAAGTTTTATCCTTGATTCAATAATCATACCTTAATTCATAAGGATTGTCTATATTGTTACCTTGATGTTAAAGTGCTACAGATTTATCTGGTGCCACAAGCATAGTTCCATTTTCTGGAATAAGCTTTTTATCTCATTCAAGCAAAACAGTTAGTTATGCAGAACAAGAGGGCCATGATTGCCCTAGATCGCTCACCTGAATTATGCAATGTGATTTCTAATGCAAAGCGCATGAAGACAATTATTAACAAGATTTTCCTTCATTTGGCCTAGTGACCTATTTTGTTTTACCTGACATGACCCATATTCGAACATGGACTAGATATCATCAAAACAAACATTATGACAAAGTTTCAACTTGCTCAAAGTAAAAAAGGGACTCCGGATTCAAACTTGGCCTAGATATCAGTAAGAGAAACATTCTGAAGCAAAAAATGTGGTTTCTACAGTGTTTACAAGATTCTCCTTCAATTTGGCATGTTGACCTAGTTTTTGAACAGACATGACCAATATTCGAACTTGGCCTACATATCACCATATGATAAAGTTTCAACATGCTCAAGTTAAAAATGCAGCATCCAGAGTGTTAACAAAATTTCCCTTCAATTTAGCTTAATGACCTAGTTTCTGACCCATATTTAAACTATAAACCAGATATTATTCAGACAAACATTCTATCAAATTTCAAGCTGCTGAAGCAAAAAATGTGCCCTCTGGATTTAACAAGATTTTACTTCAATTTGATGTTGCGGCCGAGTTTTCGACCCTTTATGACCCATATTTGAACTTGGCCTAGATATCATTAAGATTAACAATCTGACCAAATATTAAGCTGTTGAGGCAAAAAAAGACAGTACTTATCAGTGCTTTCATTAAGGGCCATTTCCAGGAATTTTGAAATTCCTGATCAAAATTTTAGGAATTTTTGTCAGAATCCTGGAAGTTTTGTATTTGTCGTTAACAGGAAATGCTTATTTATTTATTTACTTTTATTAAATAAAATAAATTGTATTTTATTAATTTAAAACGTTTTCATGGGCAAACTTGCAGTGCAAACATTGATTTAGGTAGAAATGGGGGGACTGAAAGGAGAAATCATATTTCTTATGTCATTCCTGGTCATTGATACGTGTATCATAACTGGGACGTTTTGGTTACACATCTATTTAAACAAAAATAAATGTTTATTTATTTGATTTTTATAACTATGACAAAGCAAAGGGTCGTTTGAAATATACCTCTATTTAAACAAAAAAGATAGTGGTTATTTATTTGATTTTAATAAAGATGACAGCCGGTAAAGCTTTGCTGGCAATGTCAACAAAAAGTCCAGGCCGAATAGGGGGATGAGTGGTTCGCTAATTTCTCGCGAACAATTCAGCTGTTAATCGCGGGAAATGTCATTATCAAGATATGGCAGAGAAGCATAAAGTGGTCTTACTAATATCTATCAAATCTGCACTTTCAATGCCCTCAAATTCTGTTTCAGAGACGAAATTTCGAAAAATCTCGGCAAAAAATTATTTGACATCCGCCATTTTGGAAACTCGGAAAGTACCTCTTCAGAATAGATTGATGACGTATTTATTATTTCAATTCTGACCAATCAAATTCATTATTCGGGGAGGAATCCATTAGGAACGAGGCTGCATATTTTCCAAGTAGTTGTGCATACAGAATAAATAAATAACTTCCAATTTAGTTTCCGAAGTGATAATCGGTATAAATCTTCAACAAATATTTTTAACAGATAAAGAAAATGTCGGAATTTTATAGTTCCCGAAGAGATAATCGGTATTTCTCGTCATCAAATATTTTTAAAAGATAAAGAAAACGTCAGATCTAATTAATTAATTAACGGTATTTGAAAGAAAGACCATCGTCGGTTTAGGCAAACTTTTAATCCAATTAGCGTAATCTATTATCAAGTTAAACTACCCTACAAACAGAGGTCGTCAAGGTGATGTCTGGTACACACAATAAGAACTCGGGTAACCGTGCTCTCGTGCTTTGACAATTATCGATTTTTTACACGTTCACCTCTGCACTTTCACCCTTTATACTTTATTTAGGGTTATTCTGAAAACGTCCATGTGTAAATTTACGGACGTTTTTGGGAATTTCTGGACGTATAATAAACGTCCAGTGCTTAATTTTCGGACGTTTTTTTTATATTTGTGGACGTATATTACGTCCACGTCCGCTTAATGAAAGCACTGACTTATTCATTGTGGACTAAAATGTGCTTCATGCAACATCTCATTAATATTTGATTTATAATTTAAAAGAGATGTTGAAGACATCTTGAAGAAGCAAATGAGATCTCATTGTTAAATAATATGTTCAGCTTCAGGTGTCCAAAGCTATCTGTATAAAATTAAAAGGGTAAAGGAGAATTACTATACCTGCAAATTGGTTCTGGATACATCTGTTGAGCCTGCATGATATTGGCAGGGATGTTTTCACTAATTACACGTTTAGACGAGGAGCCTGTCAGCCTCTCTGCCATCTTTTCTCCTCTTTCTTTTCCACACCATACAAACTCTCATGAATGTTCCAAGTTATCTGTATTAAAGATAGTAAAATCAAATCATTGTTATCAAATTATCAGTTTTTACATTTATACTCAATAGTAGTGGATTTATAAATTATTACTGATATGAACCTGTTCATTGGAAAAGGTAAATTGGCATTTCAAAACAGTGCAGGACTATCTCAGCCTGTGCATCTTATCTGTCATATCAGAATATACACAAGTATACAGACTGAGAGGCTTTTAACAAGCTTATAAATGAAAAGTGTAGATCTTGATCAGACTGGGTGGATGCACAGGCAGTGTTCACAAAAGCCACCCTGAACCAAATCCCATAGACAGACATTGTCGCCCATGTTTAAAGACTCAAATAGCTATTTATGACTTGTAAGAGTAAGACACTGCTATAGTCTCAATATATCGCCGTTACATATTGCATTAGATGCAAACAGTCAAAATATAAAATCGAATTCTGAGTACAGAAACCTGGACGAGACAATGCTAGCACTATCCTGAACAGATTGAGTTCACGATTCCTTTCCTTTTTGCCAGGCACCAGGTAAAATAAAGAAACAGATGACTCACATGAGCCATATTAGAATGGACTCTAGTCTATCTGGATACAAACCTTCAACCTCATGCTCCCATGATAACACTACCAGATACCAGCCTTAAACATAAATAACAGTCGAGACATGGATTCTGCACATCGCCTTGATGAGGTGAACATGTGACCCAAGTTTCATGAAAATCCTTCAAGCCGTCTTGGAGATATGGAGCGGACACGATTTAGGACAGACAGACAGACAGTCGAGACATGGGTTCTGCACATCGCCTTGATGAGGTGAACATGTGACCCAAGTTTCATGAAAATCCTTCAAGCCGTCTTGGAGATATGGAGCGGACACGATTTCGGACAAACAGACAGACAGATAGACCCCAAGAACAAAATCAATATATCTCCCCTGTATACAGGGGGAGACATAATTACGAATTAAAATCATAGAATGTTCAAAATGATTGAAATTGTTTGTTGTCTTTCACTATAATCGTTCAATTAACACCTTACTATAACACCTTCATATCGATACTGATTATATTGTACTATAATCGATAAGTTAGAGAAATCTCTACCCCATTGATTTATTCTAATTTCTATAGTATCAGTTAGACGAAATAGTAGTTGACGAAATCTCCAGAATCCAATGCCAGGTGTTGTTGAGGTATTAAACTAATTATTTTATTAAGCAGCGGACAAGGCAGTCCAAACATTAATTCCTAATCATTGTTTAAATGTATTATTAGTTTTATTATTAATATTACTCATTGACCCATACATGTTATAAAGCTATTTTGAGTCTGATCAGACTCTGTGGACTAAGGTTGTCCTGATACAAGTGTAGTGAGACAGCCATCACTCTCAAGATTTCAAAGTGTGCTAAAATAAAAACAAAATTTTACATAGCATAATATTTATCAATACCACAAAATGGGTTATTTTAACAAAATGACCATTAGCCTTTGTGACAAATATTGTACTAAGCTGACAACTTCTTCAGTTGAATAAAGTACACAACTTTAAAGTTTAAAAACATAATTTTTTTTAAAAAACTTATACAAATATTCAATTATTTGATAAACAATGTTGCTAACAGTGTAACGTTAGTATTTTTTCAATGACCATCAGGATATTTTTGTTAAAACTCAATTATCAATAGCCTAGTGATCAACAAGTTGTTGGTTCAAATATCGCTGGTTAATAAAAAAATATTTACATAGTGCTGTTAAGCTCCCCTTTAAATACAGAACAGTTGTCATACATTCATTTAGTCTGTCATTGAACTTGATGCGTCTAGACTTGCAGAGATTAAGATAAATTTTGAACAACCGCCAGTGTTTTGAACCAATCACTTCTCGGTCTTTTTTTAGATGGAAAGATGTTCAATTCAAATAAATAAATATTTGAAAGAAAATAAATGTAACATCTACAATGTGAAACAGTAATATTTTTCATAATATAAATATTTTAATCAGTTAAATTTTCGATAAGAAAAATATTGTTTGTGGTTTCATTAAAACATGAAATCATTCTCCTCATTTATAGTATTGTACATCATTGTAATTTCCAACAACAACAAATAACTAAACAACAACAATCATGACTGACTCTCGAAAAGAAAAGAGAGCCTCTTCGGCAAAGGAAACGATGGACAGTAAATGAAACTTTGTCATTTATACAATCATCTCACTTTGATTTATGTTTGCTATTTAAATAAATATAGACACACAAAAGCAGCTTTCACATAATGCAATTCTATTCGTAACCGATTTTCTTCGTACCTAAGAAACAATGCCCTGTTTCAGTGACCTTAACATTTAAAGAGCTCTAGAATATGTCATCGGTTTTTTCTTCTCCATTGTCTTTATTATTTAAATGTTATGTAAATCGGGTTAAAATTCTTCACGAAATTCAGTGCATACACTGCAAATTAATATCTACTGGTCTCCAAAGTGATTCACTTATTGAACGAAAGCATTGAAAAAGACTTTAATGTCGAGTACACTACTGAATGATTCTTTAGTTTACACATCAGACAATAGGGACACACTAATCAGATTTGCTAATACAAAGTCATTTGAGAAAATAATGAAGTCGGGAACTATTAAAATTTGATCACCAAGTTGAAAGTCTTCGTGATATTTACTTTTCAGTAAAACTTTCGCCAAATTCTTCAAACTGTCGCCAATAATTTGCAGGCTGTCATAAGTCAGGGACTCCGCTGTCGGTCGCCAATTGCGAAGAAATAATCAAAGTGGCGCAAGAAAAAAGAATTTGCGAAAGAAAATTCTCAGCAAATTGAGCCACCTTTTTGTTTTATAATTGCTCTAAGCAGCGTATATTATCAACAATATAGGCATTCTACAGACTTTTGTATGCGACTCGCGATAACTTGAACAGGTAACCAGTCTTGATATTTGACAATGTGAAGGTCAAGCGACTGTTGTTTTTCACACATTTTATCAATATATCGGACAAATTATTGTGATGATCGATGTTTGTTTGTTTCAATGAATTTTGATGTTTCTGTTTGGACGTACTTTTTAATTTGAACACTGTGGATTTCAATTGATGGCCCCAGTGTTGAACATTTTGATTTTAAGGGCTGGTTTAAAGACTCGCAGAATTCTGGTTTGAGACTGATGTTCTTGTATATAATACTGTATGTAAATATGTAAATATAATCATGTTTTAAATGGAACAGAAATGAAAAATATGTGCTTTTTATACATCTTATGTTATTTCATGAATAATTCATGTGCTATTGCTGATGACATGGATGAAATAAAAGAGAAAAAAAAAATACATTTCGTTTTACTGTGTTTTTAGATCACCTAGAGCCAAAGGCTCAAGGTGAGCTATTC
The DNA here is from genome assembly GCA_031761405.1 of Serripes groenlandicus. Lineage (NCBI taxonomy): Eukaryota > Metazoa > Mollusca > Bivalvia > Cardiida > Cardiidae > Serripes > Serripes groenlandicus. Next base: position 257,446,836 of record JASEVX010000001.1, on the reverse strand, counting down.
TGATCACTTTTTGTCTGTCGTCCGTCGTTAACTTTAGCTTTAAACATCATCTCCTCCTGAACCACAGGACCAATTTCATCCAAACTCTACAGGAATGTTTTTTTGGTGGCCCTCTTTCAAAATTGTTCAAAGATTTAAATTCAATTGAGAACTTTGGTTGCTGTGGCATTAGAAAGGGGGCTAAATGTCCGAACTTTAAAAATCTTCTCTTCTGAATCTGCTTGTCAGATTCCAATATAGTTTGGTAGAAATGTTCCTTGGGTGACCCTCTACAAAGACTGTTCAAGGCATACTGTTTGGTTGAAAAACATGGCAGTCAGGAGGCATCAGAAAAGGGGCAAAATCATCTGTTGTTAACTTTTAGCTTTAAACATGATTTCCTCCTAAACCACAGAACCAATTTCATCCAAACTTCACAGTTGGCGCAAATTTTGGCTCCATCTTTTTTATTTTGGCTTCTTTTTTTTTCAATTTGACGAAAGTGTTGGCGAAAGAATAAAATAGCCAGGGGAGACGCATTAAGCCATTTTCATTTTCTAATACGAATGAAGAGGTCCTATTTCACCGAAAAATATGTGTCTGTACATAACATATGTGTTCGAGACTCTCCCTATTTCTCTATTGGAATGGACACAATTTCAAAGATGAAAACCCACAAAACAAATGTTTTCCAATTTGAGTTATCATGACTTTTTGTAAGCTTCGTATTGTTCACAGCTGGATAAGCATGAGTAAAATTTAAGAAAAAGTGTGTCAGTGTTGCAACAATCAGTCTGGCATTTTTACCATACTAGTAGACCGATCTATAAAGCTACCCAGATTTCGAGTGACCGATTTTGTTATAGTTACAATTTCATCTGCAAATTTTCTTTGTTTCGTGATGGGACAGCTTTGACCTAGTTATTGGATTAATCTATGTCTTTAATTAGTGTGTACGGATTAGTCAAGCTAGAAGCCTTCAGTTATCGGGTATCACTGTACAATAGAATTCACACATGTATTGTAAATTTACTCCTGTCAAACAAAGACAGTCACTAACATGGATAGCTTTTTCTCTAATGAGCTCAGCCAATAGGTCTGTGTTTAAAATTTTCAAAAAAAAATTTGTCTGCTGCACTTAACAAGTTAAGCCTCTGACAGTCTGTTTAAAATTTGCTAATTATTTTTCTGTCTACTGCACTTAACAACTCAAGGTGAGCTATTGGGATCACATTTTGTCTGGCGTCCGTCCGTCGTGCGTCGTTAACATTTGAGCTTGTTAACACTCTACAGGCTACATTTTGCATCCAATCTTCAAGAAAGTTTATCAGAACGTTCATCTCCATAAAATCTTGGACAAGTTCGAAACTGGGCCATATGAGGTCAATAACTAGGTCACTAGGTCGAATTTAAGGGAAATCTTGTTAACAATCTGGAGGCCACATTTTTAACTTGAGCATGTTGAAACTTTATCAGAATGTTTGTCTTAATGATATGTAGGTCAAGTTCGAACATGGGTCATGTCGGGTCAAAAAGTAGGTCACTAGGTCAAATTGAAGGAAAATCTTGTTAACACTCCAGAGATCGCAATTTTTGCTTAAGCAGTTTGAAATTTTGTCAGAATGTTTGTCTTAAAAATATCTAGGTCAAGTTCGAATATGGGTTATGCCGGGTCAAAAACTAGGTCACTAGGTCAAATTGAATGAAAATCTTGTTAACTCTTTGGATGCCGCATTTTTTGCTTCAGCAACTTGAAATTTTATCAGAATGTTTTTCTTGATGATATGTAGGCCAAGTTCGAATATGGGTCATGCTGGGTTAAAAACTAGGTCACTAGATCAAATTGAAGGAAAATCTTGTGAACACTTTGGATGCAACATTTTTTGCTTCAGCAGCTTGAAATTTGGTCAGAATGTTTGTCTGAATTATATCTAGGTGAAGTTCGAATATGGGTCATATTGGATCAGAAACTAGGTCAATAAAGGAAAATATGGTTCAAACTCCGGAGGCCGCATTTTTACTTTGAGCAAGTTGAAACGTCAGAATGCTGTCTTGATGATATCTAGTCCCATGTTGGAATATGGGTCATATCAGGTAAAAAAAATATAGATCACTAGGCCAAATGAAGGAAAATATTGTTAGCACTGTGGAGGTTGCATTCAGAATAATTGTCTTGCGCAAGAATTGTAACATTTGAACTAGGTATAAATGAAATCACTGTTTCTTATTGCTACTAAGGCTAGTAGTGGCCTGAAAAGTCTGTTCCATATCAAATAGGTTGTATCTAGGTCTTTGTACAATTATATATATATATATATACACACACAGAGTCAGAGACATATAAACACATGTGTTTATATGTCTCTGATATATAAATAAAACAGATAATTTTGTAAATTTTATTTTGAAATCTTTGTATTCTATTAAATCATATAGTATTTCCAAGATATCGGCAGAAAATGATAAGAAAATCCTAACACATGATTATGCGAACAGGGTTGAAAAAATGTTCATGTCAAATTATTATATGAGACATATATGTACACATTTAATCTTATTTCACTATCATGATTTCAAAAGTCAATGCCATGGAGGCTACAAAAGTTGACTATGTAATCAAGGCTTTACTTGTAAATACTCTTCTGGAAACAATACAGAAAAAGAGTATGTCGTTCCTTACATTCATCAATTACAAATCCTGTGGCACAAACTTTAAAAACAAATCAGATTTACCCTTTTCCATGTGCAGATGCAACAGCAGATGATTTAAAGACGTGTATGTGGTTTAAACTTTTAACAGAAAATCACTGTAATATGTAGATATGGATGACACTGTTATTGTTTCTATCAATGAGTTAACCATTTTAACACAGTCCTGTACCTTAGAATTTGATGGGTTTTTTGCTTGGATGTGGTCATGTCTCACATGTTACATTATTGTTATCTTTTACAGTTCTGATGGAGATGTCGAAGCTATTGAATACAGGGTTAGACATGGAGACTCTTGCTACCTGTGTGAGACTCTTAGAAAGTGGTGTGAACCCTGAAGCGTTGGCCCTGGTTTTTACTGAACTGAAAAAAGAATCGGCAGCAATACAGGTAAATATCATTATAAATTCAACTGTCCTAAAGATGATGAATCACTGGATGAATACATAACATAAACAAAGCAGTTTACATAGCAATATATAGTGTAAGAACTGTACAATATAATATTTTTTTATTTTCGTAAACAACATTGCATTAACCCTTTCCCTCATGTAGACGCTTTCTGACGCCTCTGCAGCAGACAGCTTTTAGAAAACATAGTGACAACGGAAGAAATTGCTCAAAACGAGCAATTTCTTCTTTTGCCACAATGTTTTCCACTTTTAGTCATAGGTTATCCATTTAATTATAGAGATTTTCCATTTTTTTATGTTCAAAGTCGTCTGCTGCAGAATTGTCGTATAAGGGAAAGGGTTAACTTAGCATTTTACTACAATTATGGGAGCAAAAAGGGTATTACTATTATTTCACAAGATGTCCTATTTTTGTTTGTGGACTATTTAGTATTATTGTAAGAGTGGATCAATTGAAAACATCTCCTGACAAGTAAGTTTCTTTATATTTTGGCATATGGTGCATTATGATTCTGGAAATGAATTGAAAACACTCCGAACATGCCCCACTAGCACAATATTCATCAAATTACTCAAAAGGCCAGGATTATGTCACATCATTTTGAAATCATAACAATGGAGCATCTGTATTTAACCTTTTCCTTCTTGCAGACCCATCTGCAACAGACGATTTTTGAAATATTGTGATAATATTTTCATCTCTATTCAATAAAGATACTGACATTTAAAGACAATTTCCTTAGTTTGCCTTGGTGCTTTCAAAGTCATCTGCCGCCAAATTGTTGAATAGGGGAAAGTGTTTATACTCGATAAAATACCGTTTCCCACATACAACAAATCTGCAATAGACGACATTGAAAACATTTATACAACAGCATGGAAATTCTCTATAAATAAAAGTTCAATAATTGAAAAGAATTGAAAACGTTGTGGCAAATAGAGAAATTGCTCGTTTTGAGCAATTTCTGCTTTTGCGACAATGTTTTTAAAAGTCATTTGCTGTATGGGTGTGAGAAAGCATCTATATGTGGGAAAGGGTTAATATATTTATTAGCAAACTATATGCTTTGTTGTGGGTTCCAAAAAGAATGATCATATAATTATTTTTTTGTGTACATAGGCTTGAATAAGGATATTAGAAAATGAATACGCACCTTATCTGAAGCCCTGATTTTCTAACAATCCGTCATGGTTGAGTGGTTTTGTTATTGAGTTGAAACAGATGTCCAACATTGAAGCCAACTTGCAGGGGTCATGGTGGAGTGCATCATGAATAAGTGTTCAGTTGCTGTGATATAACTGAAATAATGTTAAAAACAGAGGAAAACTAATAAAACTTAACTTCTAACCTTCTAACCTTTTGAATAAGGACATAAATATCCGAAGACAGTCTATTCCCGTTATAAAGGATGCAGGAAAACCAGCTATAAAGAGGTCAAAGGTGAAACTGTGCACATTGTGAGAGCACATCACATTTTCTTTTCCATTTTTAATCTCGTTTATCTGATTGGATGAAAGAAACAATGGAATAGAAGCTTTGAAATCGATCACTATGGTTATGATGGCTTCATCTCGTTTTAAGATGTACATGTAGTTACATTTATTTTGCAGAAATTACATGTAGTTTTAAAAGTGTTGTTCATGCATTACAATTTGTACCACATCACATGAATACTAACCTTTTGGAATTGGTGATTAGTGATCATCCTGGGTCTCTGGTTACACTGATCGGGTTGTTTTGTGATCACTATCTAGTCATACATGTATCTATGAAGACTTTTGAGGAAGGTTATAACCAAAGCCCACTAGACACATAATGTTTTGGTCAATTTGAAATCTCCCAAGGTCATTTGTATGTGACAATGCTGCATTTCATGCAGGCTGACAGGAAGTGGAAATGCGGTTGAAGAATTTCGAAAACTTTCACATTAATAAAATTTTCTGATAATAGATTCCAATCTTTTTTCTCCCTTTCCATAAAAACCAGCACTTCTCTTATTTTGAAGTTTGCATTTGTGTATTGTTGTTCTTTTGAATTTCTTTGAAAAGTGTAAACGTATAACTATTAACCCATTCCCAAATACAGCTAGTCTGCAGCAGACAACTTTGAAAACATTTAGTTATTGAATCATGTTGAAAATTGTGGGCTGCAAATGAGTCAAAAAGCATCGGTACTTGGGAAATAGACTTATCCTTCTCTAAACATTAAGGGTGACAGAAAGTGTTTTTTAACAAGACTATAGATCTCTTTATGTGTTTGATGTTGTGTTTGTTCTTTACACTCTTGACATCTTTCTGAATGATGGTGATGATATTCCCCAAACATACATACCCTTTACCAAATACAGAAAATCTATAGCAGACGACTTTGAAAATGTCTACTCAAAAATATGGAAAATCTGGATAAGTGAAGGTATAATTACTGAACAAAGTTGAAATCATTGTGGCAGAAGGAAAAATTGCTTGTTTTGAGCAAATTCTTCTTTTGTCACAATGTTTCAAAAGTCATCTGCTGCAAAGGCATCAGAAAGCGACTATATATAGGAAAGGGTTAACCCTATCCCTGATAGAGACAACATTTGAAGTAGTTTTTAAAAATCTTGTGGGAAAGAGAGAAATTGCCCACCTTGGTTTATTTGTTATTGTATATTGACCTTATCCCTGATGCAAACAATTTTCATTTTTTCCTACTAATTCTTCGGTTTGAAAGCAGCTAGAAACTTAAAAAAGATGCTGTGTTGTATTGAATTGATTTATGAATCTGAATCATTTTTTCCCTTTGTATGAATCACTTGAATTATGCTATAGATGATAGTTATTAGATCGCATAAGACATGATCACGCTCTGTCCATAGTCGTCTGTCATCATCTGTCATTTACTTTTAGCTTCAAACGACATCTCCAAAACCAATATACCAATTTCAACTAACTTTGGTGAAGGGCTCTTTCTCAATTATTCAATACCCGGTTGCGGCGACATTCTTTCGGGCGATTTTTTCCATTGCCTCTCACCTCTGATCTATGTGAGAAAGTTGTCAGTGGCTTCGAAAGATTGTTGTGTAAGTACTGGTGTGGGAAAGCCAGGAAAACATGGGTAGGTGCACTGACCGCCGTGATATGACCAAAGCTGTTGAAAGCGGCGTTAAACTCCAAACAAACAAACAAACAAATCAATTATTCAAATAATTAATTTCTATGTAGAATTCTGGTTGCTGTGACATCAAAATTGGGATATACGGTCATAACTTTGAATTCTACTTGCCTGATTTTCAGATTATTTGGCAGAAATGTTGCTTAGGTGACGAACTAGTTAACCCTTTCCCACCTAAAGCAAATCTGAAGCAGAAGACATTGAAAAGACTTAGAGAAATGTATAGAAAATTTGTTAAGATGCAAGTATAATTATTTGATAGGGTTGAAAACATTTTGGCAAAAGGAGAAATTTCAAAAGCCGGCTACTGCAGAGGCGTCTGTAGGTGGGAAATGGTTAAGCCATATAGATTGGTAAAAAAAACATGTCCACCAAAAGCTGTTTGCTGCAGAGGCGTCTGTAGGTGGGAAATGGTTAAGCCATATAGATTGGTAAAAAAAACATGTCCACCAAAAGCTGTTTGCTGCAGAGGCGTCTGTAGGTGGGAATGGGTTATGCCATATAGATTGGTAAAAAAACATGGACACAAAGATGCATCAGAAATTAGTTAAAATGACACAGTATTAAAATACTTCTTTTCTGAAACAGCTCATTTCAAGATAATTTTTTCAGAAGTGATCATTGTGTAACCCTCTACAAGAACTATATTTAAAATTGCTTGTCTGATTTTAAGATTATTTAGGAAAAACAATCCTCATGTGATCCTTTACAAGAATTATTCATTTAATTGGTAGAAAACATTGTTTCAAGGCAGCATCAGAAAGGGGGTAAAATGTAAAAAACTTAAAAAAAATATATACTTGTGCGATTTAATTTATTTATCCTGTCTAATTGCTAGTTACTTTTGACTCTGCAACTTGTTTAGAATGCCTTATTCCAAATGTCTTTTATTGATTTTTTTAATGTTTTCAACTCGTTTCAAAAATTAAACTTTTGCTTATATAGCTTTACCATATTTTCGTCATGATGATTACAAAGTTTGTCTGATACAGATTTGATGTAGGTTAGAAAGGGTTAAAAGTGATCTGTCAGTGTTATTTATTTATCCTCCACTTTTGCATTAACCCTGTCCCTCATACGACAATTCTGCAGTAGACGACTTTGAACATATTTTGTCAAAAGATAGAAAATCTATATTATTGATTGGATAACCTATGACTAAAAGAGGAAAACATTGTGGCAAAAGGAGAAATTGCTCGTTTTGAGCAATGTCTTCTTTTGTCACTATGTTTTCAAGAAGCTGTCTGCTGCAGATGAGTCAGAAAGCGTCTATATGGGGGAAAGGCTTAAAGTTCAAATTATTTTTTGTTTCAGAATGAGAGTCAACAATGAAACATACTAATGTAGTTATACTGTGTGAAAGGAAGAATTCATGGCATGCCAACGGACGGGTTTCACCTGGAATGTCTTGTGGTGGACAGTTGAATATGTAACTGTGTGAAAATATTATAAACTTTGTGCTCAGGTATTGGATTGGGCAGAAGCAAATTCATTCTCTAAATTGACCGATCACTTGTCTTGTATTAACCCTTTCCCTCATACGACAATTCTGCAGCAGACGACTTTGAACGTATTTTGTCAAAACATAGAAAATCTCCATAATTTAATGGATAACCTATGATGAAAAGTGGAAAACATTGTGGCAAAAGGAGAAATTGCACGTTTTGTGCAATTTCTTCTTTTGTCACTATGTTTTTAAAAAGCCGTCTGCTGCAGAGGTGTCTGAAAGCGTTTATATGAGGGAAAGGGTTAAAAACGGAGAACATTCACCATTTCTTTTGTAGATATCCACTTTCCAAACCTTATGACTGATATTTTAATCCTTCCTTTCCAATGTACAACAGATCAGCAGTAGATGACTGGATATATTAAGGCAATAATGTGGAAAATCTCTTAAAATGAAAATATAATTATTGAATAAAATTGAAAACTGCTGCAGATAGGTCAAAATGTGTCTGCATGTGGGAAAGGGTTAATATTTATTTACATATATTTTGTCTACTCTAGTGCCTCCGTATACAATGTTTTCAATTTGCCATTTTTATTTTAGTACTTTTGAGCCTCTTAAGCAGACAAGATTTGAAAAGACATTAGAAAAGGAGTCTTGCTTAAAAAAAATGATTTCATTCATTCCCAATGTTTGACATGGAATAGCTTCTTTTTTAACAGATGTTCACCTTTTGTTGTTTGTGTGATTGCTCTGTCATCTGTCCGCCTGTCTGTTTGTCATGCTTGGACTTTATTAGTTATAGTGTAGATGGATTATTGATAAGGAAGCATTGTATAAATTTTCATTACATGTATAACATTTTGTTTTATAAAATATAGTAAACATCATAATTAATATGTTTGGAATTAATTATTTATTGTGTCCCCCTTCTAAAGCAGGATGACACAAATGTATCACTTCTTCTTCGTCTGTTTGTCTGTCTGTCTGTCTGTTTGTCTGTCTGTCTGTCTGTCTGTCTCTGTTAAGCCTTTACTTAAAAGATTGGCAGTCAATACATGCTAATCTCACATGTTTACGTAGTGTTCAAAATGGGCTTTACTGATCTCTCTGTGATCTGCCAACAATTATTCAAACAACATCTCCTCCCATACCACTAGGTCAATTCAAATTAAACTTGTTTAATTTAACCCTTTCCCTCATATAGACGCTTTCTGACGCCTCTGCAGCAGACGGCTTTTTGAAAACATAGTGACAAAAGAAGAAATTGCTCAAAACAAGCAATTTCTCCTTTTGACAAAATGTTTTCCTCTTTTAGTCATATGAGGGAAAGGGATAAATGAACCTTACATAATTTCCTGCCAAAATTACTAAAATGGATGTGATCCATGATGAAGAACTCTGATTATATTTTTGACCTAAGTAACACACTTAATTGATTTGGGTTTAATGCTAGTTTCGGCTATTTTATGCTTGCCTGTTTTTCGAAAAAGAAAAAAAGCGCGTGCTATTGTAATACCTGTGGCATCGTCACAAAACTTTAACCTTACCTCATGATTCAAAGGATACTTTGTACACATGTTCCTAGGAACAATACCATGTCTAGACCAAGTTCCATAAATCTGGCTTTAATAATTATTCGGTATAAAAAGACGAGCGTTGGCGTTCGCTCCGCGGCGCATTTGTTCACCTACTAATGTCTTCCATGGCTTTCTCATACCAGTACTCCACACAACAGTTTAACCAAGCAACCGGCTGCTTTTCCACATAGACAAATGTCACTTGTTCCATCGACTTGTAAAACATCTGGAAAATTGTTACCCACGGATAGATAGGTTCAAACTCACAACCCCTCGATTGACTGGGCTCAGCCAAAATAGCACAGTGACACATTGAACCTGTTAACCATTTCCTTAATCCCTTCAACTGAAATGGGACGCTTGATAGAGGCTGAAACATCTTTGAAACATTGTTAGAAAAGGAAAAAGTGCACACAATGAGCAATTCCTCCTTTTCTAGCAATGTTTTCAACTTCATTCTTATTCCAAATGTATATATCAAAGGTTGTATATGAAGTAAATGGTTTTAGCCGTTATGTAGTAACACTGTCTTTAACATGCAGTCAATAAAATGTTAACGTTTGCAACAGAAGACTTTTGAACATGAGCAATTTCCCATTTTCTCTCAATATTTTCAAAATTCAAAATATTATACAAAATATCTGGGATGTTTTCATAGCAGATGAATTTTTAACTTAACATTTAAAACTTTAAATGCACAATGAATCGTACTGGTTATGTTAAAGGGATATGACAAAACTGAAAAGTTGTGCCGAAAGAGAGCTAATAATCTCATATTTCAACTGGTGCTGATCAGCGTCAATTGTCATCTACAAATGGGCTAAACTGTCTTTGTAGGAATTTAGATACAGTAGTAAAGTTGTTTAATGTACCAGTGGTTGGTGCTAGGAAACGTATAAATAGAAATTCCGGTTGAAATGCATACGAAAATGTTGTTCACCTTTCTCCAAACAAATCGGACTGAAATTGCATTGTAAAGAGCTAAACGTAATAAGTGGAATTTGAATACAGCGATGAATCACATACATCTGCCTTGTTGCGTTTTTGTCTGTTGCAAAATATCAGTTTTACTACTTTATTTTAAGAGCCAGCTGATGCAAAGTATTGGACCAAAACAAAATTCAATATAAAAAGGTTGAAGGGTGATTTAACAAAACAAAAAAGCTCGTGGAAGACAATCTTGCTGTGGTAGAACGTCGGCCCCTACCGTGATGAGTGGGTTCTGCCTTTCCACACAAACGGTGCAAGTACTGGTCTCAAGAAAGCAGACATCGCACGTGATATATAAATGATGCGAGTACTTGTCAAGTCTCCAGGAAGTAGACATCGCACGTGATATATAAATGATGCTAGTACAGGTCAAGTCTCCAGGAAGTAGACATCGCACGTGACATATAAATGATGCTAGTACTGGTCAAGTCTCCAGGAAGCAGACATTGCACGTGACATATAAATGATGCTAGTACTGGTCAAGTCTCCAGAAAGCAGACATCGCACGTGACATATAAATGATGCAAGAACTGGTCAAGTCTCCAGGAAGTAGACATCGCACGTGATATATAAATGATGCTAGTACAGGTCAAGTCTCCAGGAAGCAGACATCGCACGTGATATATAAATGATGCTAGTACTGGTCAAGTCTCCAGGAAGCAGACATCGCACGTGACATATAAATGATGCTAGTACTGGTCAAGTCTCCAGGAAGCAGACATCGCACGTGACATATAAATGATGCAAGAACTGGTCAAGTCTCCAGGAAGTAGACATCGCACGTGATATATAAATGATGCTAGTACAGGTCAAGTCTCCAGGAAGCAGACATCGCACGTGATATATAAATGATGCAAGAACTGGTCAAGTCTCCAGGAAGCAGACATCGCACGTGATATATAAATGATGCTAGTACTGGTCAAGTCTCCAGGAAGCAGACATCGCACGTGATATATAAATGATGCTAGTACTGGTCAAGTTTCCAGGAAGCAGACATCGCACGTGATATATAAACGGTGCGAGTACTGGTCAAGTCTCCAGGAAGCAGACATCACACGTGATATATAAATGATGCGAGTACTGGTCAAGTCTCCAGGAAGCGGATATCACATGTGATATATAAATGATGCGAGTACTGGTCGAGTCTCCAGGAAGCAGGCATCGCACGTGATATATTAATGATGAAAGCTTGTTTCACGATCGATGTAAAATGAACAAGTTTGAACTAAGCAGAGCTTTAATTTTGTTAGAAAATGAGAACATTCTCCTTATGAGCATTTCCCGTTTAACCGTTTTCAAATGTCTGCTGCAGATGATGTACATGAAAGGACCAGCAATATACCAGGTGTGTGTTTTAAACGGCGATTAAGATATGTTATGTTATATGTATCTCGTGAACTGGCACCAGTGATATAGCTGAAATATTGTTGAAAGTGACTAGAAATAACTAATAAAACTTAAAAAACAGAAATAATCACATCGGTTTTAGTTAGGCCTATCAAATGGAGATACATGCTTTGGTCCACACTTACACATTATATCTACATGTTACATATACCCATATACCGATAATATAAGCCACGTTGTGCGAGTTAGGGTCTTATTGATTGCATCTGCGTATGTACAGTGAAGACACACGTGAGCATGTGCATACCCACAGTCCCACCAGAGTCTTCACTGTCCGCCAATACGTTACATAGAACTAAATACGTGAAAGAATAAATGTATCCTAACTACTCTACGCCAATTTAAATTGTCACTTATATCGCTAAACGCGGCTCACATATATATGAGCCGCTCAACGAGAAAACCAACATTGTGGATTTTGCGTAGGGTATCGATCCGGATCAGCCTAAGCATGCCGCGCAGGCTAACACGAACATACACTTTTCTCCTCCTGTGGATTTTTTGTTTTAGGAATCATTACTCTACACCTATATTCCCATGAGGCGGAATATGTCTGCCCGGATCAGTCTGCGAAGGCTAATCTGGGTCGATACATTATGCAGAGTCCATAATATTGTTTTTCTCGTGAAACGGCTCATATGCATGTATAAACGAGCAAGGGATCTGGATTCGATCCTCGGTCATACTAAATACTGTAGGCTAGCAATGGTAGCACTGGTTCCCCTCCGTTAGGCCCATGGTAGTCATAATAACAGATGAGTGTCGTCGAGATTTTCCTATTAGAAGTACTGATTCAAGAGATACTGTCGAAAAGCGGAACCCTTGTCCCGCCAAGATGAATGCCACACTCTTATCCGACAATGCAAGACATTTAAACTGTGACACGGTAACTGCACTGTACATTTTGACAGGCTAGTTAACCTGTACATAGAGTTGGACATCTGACCAATAACTAATGTACTAACTTCCCTAAGGCAGTTAGTAATATGACCGAGATTAGACGACACAATCGTGAACATTAATCTTGATATTCGTTATTCGTTATTTTCTACTTATTCAATGATTTGTAGGGATGACTTTTGTCAAAAGCAAGTATGTAGATATATCGATTCGATATGCAGGATACGGGCCAATTTTCTAGTTGCATGACTGCCGTTTCGACATTCTTATTAAAACCAGACATAATCATCGCTGTAGTAGCAATCGCTCATATAACTTAAGCGTAAAGCGTATTTTTGTCTGATTTCCATGAGATTGTCGCTTAGATAGCTGTTACAAACAATGCATATGAGCCGCCCCGGGAAAAAAACATTATTATGTGCTCTGTGTAATGTATCGACCCAGTCCGAGCAGACTGATCCGGGCCGGCACATTGCGTCTCAAGGGTATAGAGCTATTATTCCTGAAACAGAAAATCCACAGGAGGCGAACAATGTCTGTCTGGGTTAGCCTGCGCGGCATGCTTAAGCTGATCCGGTACGATACATTACCCTGAGTCCACAATGTTGGTTTTCTCGCGGGACTGCTCATATTACACTTGATTATTTATTATGCCGTCGACGAATGGTCAGTGTGACGTATTGTGGACCGGGCATCTCAGGTTTGATTCTCACTCGGAACGATAATGGTGGGGTGTCATTGGGCAAGGCACATATTTTAGCCTGACACTCTTTAAATTAAGAGGCAATAAATACCTGTTCTTTAGCAAATCTTTGGTTTCCCCACTTTTAGTATGATTGATTAAAACAATGGAGCTGACATCACCGTTTTCTCTTTCGTCAAACTGCAAGCTTTTGTGGAAATTTTTCAAAGCCTTTTTAACTTTTAACCTTGTGTCATTTTTTAGTGTCCTTTGCTTTGAAAACATCCGAGAAAAAAATGTAACATCTGGATTTTTGGAAGTTTTATTTTCATACTGAGTTGAAATCATTGTATGAAAAGGTGAACTTGCTGGGGTTGTTTTTGCCCTTTTTTACAATGATTAAAATAGTGTGTCTGGGTCAATCTCAATAAAATCATCTCCAATTAACGCTACACATACATTTGGTCAGATCGTGTACTTTAGTCAGATTGTGTCTGGGTCATCAAAAAGTCGTCTGTATGGATAAAGGTTTGGTCCTTTCCTAAATGCTGACCTTATCTGCAGCAGTTAACTTTTGAAAACATTATTGTAAACGGAGGAACTTCCCATAGATGAGCAACTTTTCCTACAACGTTTTTAACTCCACTTAACAGTTTCATTTATTGACATTTTCCAAATGTTGGCATGGCTGTTTTAAAACAACTCGTCTGCTTTAGATTGTTGTTTAGTGGAAAGCTTTAAAGGGGGTATATACATGTATATACATGTACTTTCGGAAACAAAATCGGAGCCTGAAGGAAAACGACTACGAAAATAGAAATCTTTCTTCCATTTTAATGAAAACTTCAATGAACACAATTCATAAAGCACAACTGAGGAACACAAAAGATTTAAGCGGGATATATGAAATAAGCCTAACTATAAAAATATCACGTCTTTAGCTAGATCAAAGCATTTCTTGGCAAAGAAACCAACGCATTCTGACTCCCGGCAGTCAATAAAGTCCTTACATACTATTCTTAACCCTTTCCCACATAACGACGCTTTCTGACGCCTCTGCAGCCGACGAGATGTATGAACACTGGCAAAGAAAGAATTACTCAGGATGAGCAATATCTCCTTTGGTCACAATGTTTTAATTCTTTTCAGTAATATAGTACCTTCATTTACAAAGGTGTTCCATCGTTGCGAGAAGATGTTAATGAAGTCGTCTGCTGCAGATGCATTGTACGTGTGATTGTGTTAAGTTCTGCCCGGGAATAGTGAAGCCTTTGACGAGCCTGTGAACAAGTTCCGCCTTTCTGAAGGTCGCTGCACCATGCGTATAACTGTTATCAGGGCTCGATGAAGCATATAGGGAATATGTCGAGAAACACCGATCCACGGAATCACCTCACTTCATTGTGTGATTACAACAGTGAGACTACCTTTTCGCGTGAACAGGTTAAAAAAGAAGGTAAGTGAGAAATTAATTAATCAGTGTCTTCAGGCGAAGTGCATCACCGATATTGGATACCAAATATTTTTTTCATACAGGAATCTTTACATCGAAGTCTATTTTAGTGATTCTCTAAGAAAGACCAAATAAAGGTATTTGCGACCAGTGTAGATCTAAATCAACCTAAGCATCAGCGCAGCCTAATCGTGCTTTAAGATACTGTTATTCAGTATAACCTTTACAGACTGCCATTACAGATAAAAAGGTTTAAGCGGTATGATTACTTTGTATGAAAAGTGTTGGCCTATGTTGTTGGTTTCTTTCCAGTAGACGACACACTTTAGATCTGCACAATCTATACAACTTTCAAATCAAATACAATATACACACAGTTTATAATATAAACAAGTCAGAATTATTTTCACCTTGTGGACGGAAACTGATTTTGGCAAATATTTTAAAATTGATTATTTTTATGCAATAATCTTTTTTTACAATTTTGTGAAAACATGCGACATTTGTATATTTGAAGCATTCTCTTATTCTAGTTTACAAAAATAACATATTATACAAGCACTTACAGAGATAACCAATATGGTAAAATAATGCAAATTGCATTCGTAATCACTTTCTTACTAACTGCCCATTTTTCCTGGTTAACATGTAATTGCTTGGGGGTTTCGACATTATTACCAATTTTTCAGTCACTTCACGGCGGCCAGTTTATATACTCATGTATTTCCTGGCTTTCTCATACCAGTACTCCACACTCCACAGGAATGACGTGTGTCGCATTGACTTTTGTCAAACGTTGGAAAGAATGTTGGCCGAGCCGGGGTTCGAACTCACAATCCGTGGATTGACAGCCCGCGTTGCTGTCGACTGAGATACCGGGGCCCGGCTTGACATGTAAGGAAGCGACGTAGTATCTCAACTCTTGTCTGTTCTGGGCCATCTTATGAAATCTTCCCAAGTTTGGCTGATCTTCTTCGGTTCATTCATAGCCAGATTAACTCTCATCTTTTTTTACATAGCAAGTTTGTCATATGATAATAATATACATGTACATCTATGTGCAGAATTATGTGGAATCTTGTGGTAAATATTAATTTCGCTTTACCACTTACCAGACTAAATACCCGTAACTGGTAACATCGCGTGAATTTTGTTTAGCCTTTTCCCAAATTGCAGAAGTATATGCAGTAGACCCCTTTGAAAACATTCTGGCAAAAGGGAAGAGTGTTCAAAATGAGCAAGTTCTCGCTTTGTCACAATATTTTCAACTTTATTCAATAATTTTACTTTCTGTAATAAAGATTTTCAATATTCTTGCATATATGTATTCAAATAGGTCTGTTGCAAATATTTTATATTTGGAAAAGGGTTAAAAAGAGTTTTTGTCAAATTCACTAGTAGTCTTTACCACGCACATACTGAAACACGATTCTTCAATGTACATAGACGCATTAAGATAACCAATCTCTAGACGCTGCCCAATTATGTATTACTTTGTTTACCAAAAGAATAATTACCGATGTTTGTTGGGAATTATTGGCACAATCCTTTGTTTTATTGTGAATATGTATACCTCATTTATTAAATACGTAACTGTTGTCTTTAAACCACTAATTGTGTAGTTTTCCGTGCCAACTTTCAAACAGCATTTCTGAGACGCAAAAACAGGACAGAATATTCGTGGGATTCTTTCCGCCCTTTCCGACATGCAGACTTATTTCGATGTACCATAGAAAACGACTTTTGAAAACATTGTGGCAAATAGAGAACCTGTTTCTGATTAGCAAATTGTCGTTTTGCCACAGGTTTTGATCGAGTTAACCGTTTACCACGTATAAACGCTTTCTGACGCCTCTGCAGCAGACGACTTTTGAACACAGTGTGACAAACGAAGAAATTACTCAAAACGAGCAATTTCTTCTTTGGCCACAATGTTTTCAATTCTTTTCAGTAATTATACCAACATTTATAGAGCTTTTCTGTGTTTTTGCCTATATGTTTTTAAAGTTGTCTGCTGCAAAATTGTTGTATGTGGGAAAGGGTTAAACGATGTATTCGAGTTATCGCGAGTCCATTATATATTTATATGACAACACACCTTTATACATATTCAACATATGTCAGTTGAATGCGCAATGGTTATACATCACATTACTGCATTACTAACTTTAGCAGACTGTAGCGCTTGGTTCCATATTCGGATATAACGATTTGTTATCAAAGTCCAGACAAACACATTTCTGCAAAAGTATTTTGTTAATAACAGCCGGGTTTTCATAAGCATACACTGAAAAACACCACAATATAACCCTTTCCCACTTACAACAAATCTGCAGCAGACGACTGGAACACATATACAAAATGAAAATATAGTTATTGAAAGCTATTTCTCCTTTTTCCACAATCGTTTCTAAATCCGTCTGCTCAGATGCGAAAAAAGGCAACAAAAGGCGTCTGCAAGTGGGAAAGAGTTAATTAAATAAATTTCACTTTAGAAAATTGATCGATTTTCGAAAATAGCCTTGTTGGCCAGACTGACAAAACACAGCTAACAAGAACACAGGGCGAGAATGACAATGGGATATAGCGTTTTAAAAATCCTTTACTTCACGCAGTTGACTTATCACAATCCTGTAGCAGACATGTTTTCAAAACATTTTCGGAAAAGTAGAACTTGCTTATAATAAGCGGTTTTTTATTTCCTTTGCTTTTTCATATCGGTCTCAGACTTTAATTTTCTTTTAGTTATTTGATTTTTACCCTCTTTCTTCAGTCATTTCAATCTTATCGATTCAAGATGTTATATTAGGTGAAAGGGTTATATGACAAGTCGTTTCACTATTATATCATTTAAGACATATCACTACAACTTAAATAAGCTTCTCTTTATAAATAGATATCTTCCTGTTTTAGAGATATATCTATATGTTAATATAACACAGGGAAATATCTCTAACAACTACAGAGATATCTTTCAAAGATTGAGAGACATCTCTCGGAATTTAAACAATAGCTCTCACCGTTGTATATATCTCTAATTAAGAGAGAGATATCTTTTATGAATAAATAGTAAAACGGCTTGCTATTTAAGTCACACTGATATCCAGTTATGTTCCAACAAAGCACACTCAGTTTTGGCACACAAAGCTTTTGCTGTAAATGTTGTGTGAAATGATGTCGAAACACAAGTTTTAAATGTATTTAATTTGCGCTTCTTCTCCTTTTACTTTACTGTGGCTTATTTCTCCACGGCGAAAATTTAATGGGTCCTTTTGGTTTGAGCCCCTTTATATCTTCAAAATGACCCCTGAAACAAAACGATTACATATGTGTTATGGTAATTTACAATAAAATCTCTGAAAATCGAAAATCTTAGGATAGAAGTGTAAACTTAATTTCATTCTCTTACGTCGTTCACGAATAGATTCGAAATTTTATCCCACGTGTTGACAAAGGCTAATGCCCGAAACAGCCCGCATGATTTCCTTTCATTCGGAGAAGTGCAAACATGTATTTACAGAAATTAAAATAAAAAACATAGCAGTGGGGTGTTGTTCTAATTGGTTTACTACTAGAGTGAATTCAAAACAAATAGACTTGACCAGCTTTGCTTTTAGAAGATTCCATAGCCAACTTTAGGAATATCAACATAAAATGATGAGTTGTGCAGCCATCATTAACTCGGTTCCTGCAGACAAAGCGTTGAAAGCAATCAGTAGACGACACATTTGAAGCCAAATTACTTGTATCGCTTACCAACAAATAATCAAATTTCGAGTCTCGATTGCGAACGGAAGTTACACGTAGCTATATTGTATACATGTACATGCTACATGATACTAAATAACGAAACCTATACAGTACATCCGTTTCCTATATATGTGGAAAACAACGACAGCTTTTGATTTGACTATTGAATCTGAATACCACTTCGGCTGTTTTTCTTTTCGGCGATTGACCGGCGGAATTGTAATTGGCATCATATGTCTATTTGTGGGAATGAAGCCAGTGAGCTGGAAAAATTGTTGTGTGAGAAAGCAGGCAGCACTGCACGTTAGTACGGGAACTAGTAATCTCCTTATTTATTTAAAATTATATACCGGCATGACGGATAGTCAGCGGTAGATAGTTCAGATTCCTTGTGTTTAGTTATATATAAAATACAGAAACATTTACTTACTTCAAGAGGGTTAATTGTAGATGGTTACCGGCACTTCGTATTAACTGATGAGCCTGCAAGTGGGTTAAATTGGAAGAGTTGGTTCCCCCTATAGCAACAATGGCATCGCCGTGGTGAAC
Source organism: Serripes groenlandicus (assembly GCA_031761405.1). NCBI lineage: Eukaryota > Metazoa > Mollusca > Bivalvia > Cardiida > Cardiidae > Serripes > Serripes groenlandicus. Next base: position 257,427,826 of record JASEVX010000001.1, on the reverse strand, counting down.
CATACCAGCCGCTGGGGTGTTGGGTTCTACCTGCAATTATAGATTAACGGTTTAATATACGGCAGTTTAACCCTTTCCCACATGCGACAATTCTGCAGCACATGAAACACCCTTTAAATGAAAGTACAATCATTGAAAAGAGTTGAAAACATGTTGACAAAAGGAGAAATTGCTCGTTTTGAGCAATTTCTTCTTTTGTCGCCATGTTTTCAAAAAGCCGTCTGCTGGAGACATATAAATGCATAAACGAGCGAAAGGGTTAAGCCTGGTTGGCTTAACGATTAACCATGCATTTAATCAATCAATCATTGAAGTAATCCATTCATTGCTAGCTGGTGTATACATTTAAATCACAAGTCATCAAGTGGATGAATCATAATAATGAGCAGTGCTCTGCGTCAATCTATCGTATAGCTTTTACATTAAGTGGAGATCCAGATCAACAAGTACAGTCTGATCTTGCTTTGCACTGATCGCCAATTAGTCACAGAAAACTTCATGCCCTGACAGACACTGTCCACTTGGGTACGTTATCTGCGACAACCTATCGGAAAGCTAAAATTACATTCAATGGAGATCCAGATCAACCAGCAGAGTCGGATCTTGCTGTGCACTGATCGCCAATTAGTCTTCATAAATGCCCTGACAGACACTGTCCACTTGGATGGATGTACAGACCAATTTCATGTATTATTGTAATTATTTAATGCTCGATTACATACATACATGTCTACGATGGACGGTAATCATTTGAGTCGAATTACGAGAAAACCAACATTGTGGACTCTGCGTAAAGTATCGACCCGGATCAGCCTAAGCATGCCACGCAGGCTAACCCGTACAGACACTTTTCGCCTCCTATGGATTTTCTGTTTCAAGAATCATTACTCCGGATTAGCCTACGAGGATGTTTTCTCGTGGAACGGCTCATATACATACATGTCTTCAATGGAATGTGATCATTTAAAGAATTGCAAGTTACTATACATGTAAATGTTTTGTATATTTCTAAATACCCATCTTTCGCCTACTACAAGTTTCATCTGACTTAGATGACCTTAATTAAATTGATATATGTACGTGATATCATTAGATACATATTTCAGCACTTGTTGTATTCACTCTTTTAAATTGCTATGCGTTTGAGCATTTATTGTTAAACCCAATTGGTTAATTTAGTTTCAGCTATTTCGAGTTATACATTATTTTATTTCGTATTTCTACTAATGTTCACGTAAATGTATGTTTGAAACGCGATACATTTAACTGTATAAGTCGAACAAAATATACATCTATCACGTATTAATAAAGTCCTCACTGTTGAACTGAGTTTTATTAATTCTGTCATCACATCCATCCATCCAGCCAACATTCCATTCATTCATTCATACATTAACTAATTCATTCATTCATTCATTCATCCATTCATTTTCATTCATTCATTCAGTTATTCAATTATTCTTCATAAATTCTTCAATTATCTATTTATTTAAATCTATTTATTATTTGTTTATTTATTATTTATGTATTTGTTGATTCATTTATTTATTTATCTATCTATCTATTCATTCATTTGTTTATAAATATATATATATTTCGAAAGCATATACTGACTATTTTAAGTAAAGCTACATGGTTCCAAAACAGAAGTGTAGGTTGTGAAGCCCTGTCAATTCTTATCAACAGCAATCGCTGTGTTATCTTACACCGGTCTAATTCACTTCTTGTATATACAGAATCACCTGCCTTCTTTATTAATCTGGGATCGTCAAACAAAAACAAACCATTTGGACTTGCGTATCCACGAAGTCTTATAAGTATAGTTAAGTCTATGCGCAAGCCAACCGTAATGCATGTACGACTAGTGTATTCTCAGATCAGTCATCGCATTCGTGCAGCCTGATCTGGATCTACAATGTTCGTCAATAAGTCATTCTCAGGGTCGTTAAGCATTTTCCATTTGAATTCAGGGGCGTAGCTTTGCAATAATCAATGTGTAGGCCGTCTCGTGAGAAAAATCATCTGTGTGGACTCTGCGTAAAGTATCGACCCGGATCAGCCTAAGCATGCCACACAGGCCTACCCGGATAGACACATTTCGCCTCCTGTGGATTTTCTGTTTCAGGAATAACTACTCTATACATCTATCCCTTAAGACGGAATGTGTCGGCCGGACAGCGCAGGCTGATCTGGTCGATACATTACGCAGATGTCTATCGCCGCAGATGCATTTTGGGGCATTTTGAGAAAAAATGTGTAGGCACGTGCCTACAGTGCCTTAAGGCAGCCACGCCCCTGGAATTATTAGCATGTATGCGCAGGTTTTTTACCCACACAAGTAAACACTACGTTAAGATTGGGTTTTCCCGGCCCTCCGTTCATATATCCCTGTTCGCAATCCAGTCATATAAGCACGGTCAAGCCTCTGGGAGTCGGCTCAATGAGCCTATCCATGGGAAAATGTAAAACTTGGTTCAGATGTACACCTGTTCCGTCTTATAAGTTTCTACACGTTTTGACAAAAAGTCATAATTAGCATGCGTCAGTAATATCTGAACAATGACTATACGGATTAAACAGACTGATCTTGAACTTCACTGTTTCAGATCAACCTGCACCTTTTCCCATAGAGGGGCTCAATTTGAAAACGTTCTGTACAAGTACTAGTTCAGTGTTTTCGCGAAATCGGAGAGACTCTGCAAAAACCTCTAACTTATCGAGGTGTTAGGCTGCGCTGGTTGTATACTACATTCATAAAATTAAATATTTTGTCAGCTTTGATGTTCATTCATTCTTGTGTTTTTTTAATAAAAGGCTGGCCAGTGATAACATCCTATCGAGTCAACCACATAGCTCAGCAGTTCTGATTGCCAGTACGTGTTTTCAAAATGTATCAGCTACATAGACATTAGATGTCTTTATTAAATAAAGGATTAAGGGAGAGATGGACGATCGAAACTGCCATATTGCATTAACTATTCTTATTAAGAAACACTGTCGCTTTTTGAACAACTTAAACATTTGCTTCTGTCAACTCGTGTATACTCTGAAAAGGCGGAGCAGATGTACAGGCTGATCTGAACATACACTGTTCAGAAACGCCAACTTTTGTCTTTACCCATGAAAGACTCAAACGAGGTAACGTGTTTATCCGATGAGTTTCGATTATAACATTGCCGTTTAACCATTTTCAAACATACAGGAAATCTGTGGCAGACGACTTTGAAAACATCAAATCTAAAATATGGAAACTTTCTCTTTCAATGAAACAAAAAGTTAAAAAACAATGTGTGGCAAAAAGGAGAATTGCTCATTATGGACAATGTCTCCTTTTGACACAATATTTTCGAATGTCGTTTGCTGCAGAGGCGCCAGAAAACGTCAGTATGTGAGAAAGGGTTAGCATATCGATATGAATTATTGTGATTGATGTAATCATCCTTGATGTTTATTAGCTATTGCATACTGATAGAGCAGTCATCGTTACGAGTTTTCGTCAGATTTTGGTAATTCTTGTTACTTCCATTAATTTGAGAACGTGCGTCAATTCGATGAACATTGCACTCCCTAGACAAGAGTGTAAATTCAATCAGAGAATAACTCTTAACCCTTTCCCTCATACGATAATTCTACAGCAGACGACTTTGAACGTATTTTGTCAAAACATAGAAAATCTCCATAATTGAATGGATAACCTATGACAAAAAGTGGAAAACATTGTGGCAAAAGGAGAAATTGCACGTTTTGTGCAATTTCTTCTTTTGTCACTATGTTTTCAAAAAGCCTTCTGCTTTAGAGGCGTCAGAAAGCGTCTATATGAGGGACACTAAAGTACCAACATGTCTAACGGTTCGTTATCGCAGAGCACCGCTCACATATTCATATGTATTCACTAGTTTGACGACGGTTTGAAAACTTGGCGACAAAAGAAGAAATTGCTCAAAACGAGCAATTTCTCCTTTTGTCACCATGTTTTCTACTCTATTCAATTATTGTACTTTCATATAAAGGGAGTTCGCAATTTGTTTACAGATATGTTTTCAAAGTCATCTGTTTCAGATTTGTTGTATGTAGGAAAGGTTTAAGCATGATTCATGGAAAGGGATGATGCACTGTTACAGGTAATTATTTTCTGCAACTCATCTCCAAAGATCGTTGGAGAGCACACACACACTTTATATACAGTATGTCGGTATTTTGAATGGGTGTGCATAATACAGGAGTTTTATATATCTCAACATTTATCAATGTTATCGCTTCATTTATCTCGACCTGGTCTAATTCACTACTCCTACACATGTTTGTGCTAATTCACGAGTATTGATAAACGCCGAGGAATGTCGGAGATGCCATTGACGTGGCATGCCTATTGGGACCATCTTTAACGTATATTTGTGTTAACATGTTACCTGACCTGCAATCAGTCCCTTATTGAATTTGAAGTTTTGTTGCTATGTCAACACTGAAGTACATTGACAACATTACAGACTTGAATTTTAGAATGACAGTGATACAATTTAGAATATTTTCTCACGAATTAGCAATACAACGTGGTCGTCAATTAAAATTACTGAGTAATAATACTATTTGTTTGAATTGTTCTAACAACCAGCTTTAAAACGAATATCATTTCCTGCTTATTCAATCATAGTCAACGAAAAGAATTATCAATGATCAGTATGTGCTAACATATTCAGACATATTAGTAATACATATGTGTCAGCAGATGATGATATGAAAACATTCTAGGAAGATATTCTTCTTTACCAATATGTTCTAGTTCTGCATCAAAGGTTTTATTGCATTAAAATGTCGCTCTTATATTTCTCAGATATATTTTATGTGGACGATACTCAAACAGTTGGCTTAAAGTGTAAGCACTAAACAAGCTACGTTAAATCCCAGGTAGAAGTATATACAAACATAATTATCTGGTAGATCAATTAGATCTAGATAGTGATTGGAAACCAGACACCACGAAAGAAAACCATGTTGTATTCTTCTTTATACAAATGACAGGAGCCGCGTCTTGCAATTTAGTGCATTCTCGAATGTACACATGCAGGAGTGGTGTTGTAGTTTTAAATGAACCCGTCTATGCGAAAAGGTACACGTTGGTAATCATGAACAGTGTATGGTCAAAGCATCCAGTCTTATGGTAAGTTACCAGAATTAACCCTTTCTCACATACAGATCTACAGTAGACGACTTTGAAAATGTCAACTAAAAAATATGGGAAATCTCTATAATTGTAGGTATAATAATTACTGATTTTTTTTAAAAACATTGTGACAAAAGAAGAAATTGCTCGTTTTGAGCAATTTCTCCTTTTGTCAGGGTGTTTTCAAAAGACGCCTGCTGCAGACGCGTCGAAATGCGACTATATGTGATTAACACACTAATTTGACAGAAAAATTTACCAAGCTTGAGTCAGTAATGTGTGAACGGTGTAGATCGTGGTCAGACTAAGTGGATGCACTGGCTGATCTTGATTTATACTGTTCACAAAAGTCAGCTTGTACGTTTTCGCACGAACGTACTTATAGAGCGTCCGCTTGTTGAACGGTACACGGGTTCCATTACAGGTCGGGGCATACCAAAGACCATTTAGTAATTGCTTCCTTGATGGTGTTTACACAAGCAGGGCTAAACATACGGCATATGCATCGTTGTAAGGATATTTAAACATGACGATGGTCATCAGAAATTTATCAAGGAATCGGCATGATATAACTGGAAATCTCTTCAAAACGGCATGAGACACAATGCAAACAAGCTAAACGAAGCATTGTTAAAGGGTTTAATGTATGTTTTTGTGCAGTTATAAGTGAATCAAACGAAATTGCTAAATTAATCAGCAGATAATGCCCGGTTATATACGGATATCCGGATATTTACGGATTCTTGCTCAGACATCGCAATAAAGGGATCCCTTCATTGCGATTTAAAATCTCACAGTGAAGACTACACACAATCTCACCAGAGCCTGCACTGTCCGTAGACATGTAATGATTGCGATGATTCATTTGTCTAATACAGTATTAAACTATTAAAAGTAGAACATCCCCAATGGACAAGGTGATTTCCGTATGAAGCCGTTAGAAGTCAGTATTGTTCGTGGATTTTTCGCAAAATTCCTGATTCGAACGGCACATAAGGTGGAAGGGTACAGATCTATACGAATTTGGCCCCTGTCGATATTTCATATATTTAGAGTGTTTGAAGTTGAATTTATTTCATACCTATAACAAAATATATGGTATTGATACTTGATTGATTTCTATCAGTTGATGCAAACAAAACGTGGATAATATACGAAAATGTGTATATGCTATCTGTCACCATGTTGAAGTGCTTCTCAAGTTATTCTTAGTATCTTCTGAGAAAACATTCAGGTATTTCAAATAAGCTTTTCTACCAGAAGAATCCTGATGACATGTTTTTTAACACATTTCCTGGTTATGTATTGATTGATTATTAAGTACGTATGTATGTTTCCAGGAAGTACGACATGATTAGAAAATAAGCGGAAATAGTATCATTTTAGCCAGCATTAAATAACATACAGGGTTTTTAATTTGTGTTCGGTTCTGTTGATTTGCTGAAATGGTGCATGCTTTTGAGATATTGTTATATGCCATGTATTGAGACATAGTATCGTGCCATCTTGAGGTATGTTGTTTTTGAGGATTTCTGAAATAACATGTATTGGTATCGACAAGCTGCCACCTTATTCTGTTAATAAAAATATACCTATTACGGAAATTGCAGAGCTCTGTTATGGGTGTTCTGGCTTAACTGGTGCCGGGACGGAGATGCCACAAGCTGATTCTCTTCAAATACTTGCACAAGCAGACTGTGGATTTCAATGAACATATTTTTGTATCCATATTGTTCACATAACAGAGCAGTATTGACCTAATCCTGACCTTTGTTCAATGTAAAGACTCCGGCGCGAGTCTGCGCGTACGCATAGTCTCATCATGTCCGCCTTAATCCAGAGGAACGATAGACACAATTCCCGTTAAACACTCTCATTGTGTTATACTCATTGTGATATACTCATTGTGTTATACTCATTGTGATATACTCATTGTGTTATACTCATTGTGTTATACGCATTGTGTTATACTCATTGTGATATACTCATTGTGATATACTCATTGTGATATACTCAATACTCATTGTGATATACTCATTGTGATATACTCATTGTGATATACTCATTGTGTTATACTCATTGTGATATACTCATTGTGTTATACTCATTGTGTTATACTCATTGTGTTATACCCATTGCGTTATACCCATTGCGTTATACTCATTGCGTTATACTCATTGCGTTATACTCATTGCGTTATACTCATTGCGTTATACTCATTGCGATATACTCATTGCGATATACTCATTGCGTTATACTCATTGTGTTATACTCATTGTGTTATACTCATTGTGTTATACTCATTGCGTTATACTCACTGCGTTATACTCATTGCGTTATACTCATTGCGTTATACTCATTGCGTTATACTCATTGCGTTATACTCATTGTGATATACTCATTGTGATATACTCATTGGTTATACTCATTGTGTTATACTCACTGTGATATACTCATTGTGATATACTCATTGTGTTATACTCACTGTGTTATACTCATTGTGTTATACTCATTGTGTTATACTCATTGTGTTATACTCATTGCGTTATACTCATTGCGTTATACTCACTGCGTTATACTCGTTGTGTTATACTCGTTGTGTTATACTCGTTGTGTTATACTCATTGTGATATACTCATTGTGTTATACTCACTGTGTTATACTCACTGTGTTATACTCACTGTGTTATACTCACTGTGTTATACTCATTGTGTTATACTCATTGTGATATACTCATTGTGTTATACTCATTGTGATATACTCATTGTGATATACTCATTGTGTTATACTCATTGTGTTATACTCATTGTGTTATACTCACTGTGTTATACTCACTGTGATATACTCATTGTGTTATACTCACTGTGTTATACTCACTGTGTTATACTCATTGTGTTATACTCATTGTGTTATACTCATTGTGTTATACTCATTGTGTTATACTCATTGTGTTATACTCACTGTGTTATACTCATTGTGTTATACTCATTGTGATATACTCACTGTGTTATACTCATTGTGTTATACTCATTGTGTTATACTCATTGTTTTATACTCATTGTGTTATACTCATTGTGATATACTCATTGTGATATACTCATTGTGATATACTCATTGTGTTATACTCATTGTGTTATACTCATTGTGTTATACTCACTGTGTTATACTCACTGTGATATACTCACTGTGTTATACTCACTGAGTTATACTCATTGTGTTATACTCATTGTGTTATACTCATTGTGTTATACTCATTGTGATATACTCACTGTGTTATACTCACTGTGTTATACTCACTGTGTTATACTCATTGTGATATACTCATTGTGATATACTCATTGTGTTATACTCATTGTGATATACTCATTATGTTATACTCATTGTGATATACTCATTGTGTTATACTCATTGTGATATACTCATTGTGTTATACAGATTGTGTTATACTCAATGTGATATACTCATTGTGCTATACTCATTGTGATATACTCATTGTGTTATACTCATTGTGTTATACTCATTGTGTTATACTCATTGTGATATACTCATTGTGATATACTCATTGTGTTATACTCATTGTGTTATACTCATTGTGTTATACTCATTGTGATATACTCATTGTGTTATACTCATTGTGATATAATCATTGTGTTATACTCATTGTGTTATACTCATTGTGTTATACTCAGTGTGATATACTCATTGTGATATACTCATTGTGTTATACTCATTGTGTTATACTCATTGTGTTATACTCATTGTGATATACTCATTGTGTTATACTCATTGTGTTATACTCATTGTGTTATACTCATTGTGATATACTCATTGTGATATACTCATTGTGTTATACTCATTGTGTTATACTCATTGTGTTATACTCATTGTGATATACTCATTGTGTTATACTCATTGTGATATAATCATTGTGTTATACTCATTGTGTTATACTCATTGTGTTATACTCATTGTGTTATACTCATTGTGATATACTCATTGTGATATACTCATTGTGTTATACTCATTGTGTTATACTCATTGTGTTATACTCATTGTGATATACTCATTGTGTTATACTCATTGTGTTATACTCATTGTGTTATACTCATTGTGATATACTCATTGTGATATACTCATTGTGTTATACTCATTGTGTTATACTCATTGTGTTATACTCATTGTGATATACTCATTGTGTTATACTCATTGTGATATAATCATTGTGTTATACTCATTGTGTTATACTCATTGTGTTATACTCATTGTGATATACTCATTGTGATATACTCATTGTGTTATACTCATTGTGTTATACTCATTGTGTTATACTCATTGTGTTATACTCATTGTGTTATACTCATTGTGATATACTCATTGTGATATACTCATTGTGTTATACTCATTGTGTTATACTTATTGTGTTGTGTTGTGTTGTTATACTCATTGTGTTATACTCATTGTGTTATACTCATTGTGTTATACTCATTGTGTTATACTCATTGTGTTATACTCATTGTGATATACTCATTGTGATATACTCATTGTGTTATACTCATTGTGATATACTCATTGTGATATACTCATTGTGTTATACTCATTGTGTTATACTCATTGTGTTGTGTTGTTATACTCATTGTGTTATACTCATTGTGTTATACTCATTGTGTTATACTCATTGTGTTATACTCATTGTGATATACTCATTGTGATATATGTTCGTGGTTTATTGGCAAGATATGCCCCTTTTCCTGAGTGCATTCTATCTACATGTAAAAGTAGAAATGCATCCTCACTTCTTTCACTATAATGTCATATAAAATGATGCGAAAACTATTAGTGCTGCAAACCCCCTTTAAACCCTACACATGGCCTTGCTGAAAAGTATCTGCTTCAGGTTCGGAAAAGGATTGGAATGATAGCGAAAAGGTTATATAACAACATTTGATAAATGTGTAAACCTCCTCGCTTGAACCCAGTATATTAATCTCAAGTTTGTCCTCATTTCGAGCTTTCAGTAGAAATATTCATTTCATTTGTACATTTCGACCACATCAATATTATTAATACCGGATAGTAACAAAAGATCGTCGGTTTCGATGTAAAATCTATTGATATGCTTACTCTAAAAATAAAAAAGAAAGACGGACAGTTTCCAGCCTGTAATTCCCCATGAATATTATTCTGAAATTAGTCACAATTTTAAAGTCCTGAAAGTATTACTATTGCCCCGATAATTTGATACGACAGGACGGAACTTGATACAGATGTTGTTTTAGTTCTAATGTTTATTATCATCTATCATTTAGGGCATAACGCTTATAACACTTCAATACTAGTTTTTTAGCGTAGGATAATATGCTCAGTATATAAAATGAATTGATTGACATATTTAGTATAGATGGTCATGCAGTTGCAGTAAAGTATGTTCTCCCTTTCCAAAAAATAATTTCAATTTTGGAAATTATTGCATTGTTCCCCAGCCTTTGAGTTTCTTTAGATGCAGACGAATCTTAGAACACCATCTGGGTTCATAAGGTAAAGGTGACCCGGGCTCCATGAAAACCAATTATTACTTATGTATTGCATGTATCAGCGTAGTATTGCTATATCATCCAAATATCCACTGTTTGTCAGTGACAGTTGCTTGACAGTAACAAATTGGCGAACACTACAGATCCAGGTTAAATATACAGACTGATCTTGGTCTGAACTGGTCGCAAATGTTTTAAGGTTGGTTTTCCTGTGACGTCGCTCAATGTTTTGTCTGTATTTACGATAATATTTAGTTTATATTTTAAGATACAGGGTTTACCCATCACTCAGCGATCACGGCGAGCCAGTGGTATTTACAAATCACATGCTTTTCTTTTACTAGAATACGTACAATGTGTTACACAATAGTAATAGATGAGGTAGATCTAGACACTGTGTGCCACAATCAAACTGCTTAATGGTCAATTATGTTTTTGTTACCATGTGAACGCAGAATAATATAATAATATGACCAACATTTATTCTACATGAGAACAAACTTGATTTTTAAATATATAATTTAAATCGAATACGCATGGTAAGGGTTAACCGCACGTATACGAGTTGTAAACGTACTGCTCGAACCGTATCATGCAAAAATGTCTTCTTGTTAATGACTTTTCACAGGTCGTCTGCTTTACAATCATCAGACGAGTAATTTAAACAATTTAGAACACTGAAATATTTATATTGATAAAGTGTTGAACATATTGCAATACAAGGTGAAATTGCTCATTTTGGGCAATTTCACATTTTATTGCAATGTTTTCAAAAGTCATGTTCACAATGGCAAGTGTCAAATGTCGTCTGTGTGAAGTAATGGGTTAAGCCAGTGGAGTTACACCTTAAGTTTACCCCTCTCGAGAGAGAAAGGGAGAGCAGTTTGAACCCTTTCCCGCATACAATAACGCAGGTGACTTTCAAATCATATTGGCACAAAGGTGCAAAATCTTTATAAATGCAAGTATAATCATTGAAGAGAGTTGAATTGCGGGTAAAAGGAGTAATTGTATGACCAATGTCTCTTTTTGTCACAATGTTTTTAAAAGTCGTCTGCTACACATGCGTCTGTTTAAAGGTTGATACGGGTCAATTCCAGTTTAATTTCTTTATTTATGTTTGACAGTGATTATTATACACATGATTATGATACGCCAATGTTACAGTGTTCACCGGGAACTTAAGCGATGTTCCTCGTTTTCTTTTGAAGCGGCCCTTTTTTTACGGAGTGATCTGATATTTTCGTGATTCGTTATCAGAATTCACAAGCTGTATAGAAACAAACTACGCAATACGATGTATCAAAGTTGTTAATTGTTTTCAAACGCTGCAACCTACACCAATTTGAATCGTTGTGCTTTTATTTTTGCAAGCAGATCAGGCGATAATGTTTCATTATGCTGACATGCTTGAGCTATTCAAAACATTGTTTCATTCGACACTTCGCGAAAGTTGAAGAAATATTTGGGAACGAATATTTTTTGGTAGCCTTTAATCATTTTGAGTTTGAAGTTATACCCATAGATGATAGCAACTTCGCGAATAATGATCAGGGGCGTAGCTCCCTTTAGGCACTGTAGGCACGTGCCTACACATCTTTTCTAAAAATGCCCCAAAATGCAGCTGCGGCGATACAGATCTGCGTAATGTATCGACCAGACTAAGAGGGGGGGGGGGGGGGGGGGAATAGATAGAGTAGTGATTCCTGAAACAGAAAATCCACAGGAAGCGAAAAGTGTATATCCGGATACTCCTGTGTGGCATGCTTAGGGTCCACAGTGTTGATTTTCTCACGAGACGGCCTACACATTGATTATTGCCAAGCTACGCCCCTGTAGATCATTAATTGTCTGATTTAAAACATGTTAAAGACATAGGTCGCCAACAGGTGGCATTAAGACCAAGCCTTGCAGAAATCGACCTTCCGGTATATGTCAGGGTCGTAGCTTTGCAATAATCAATGTGTAGGCCGTCTCGTGAGAAAATCAACATTGTGGACTCCGCGTAAAGTGTAGACCCGGATCAGCCTAAGCAAGCCACACAGGCCTACCCGGATAGACACTTTTAGCTTCCTGTGGATTTCTGTTTCAGGAATAACTTCTCTATACATCTATCCCCTAAGACGGAATGTGTCGGCCGGATCAGTCTGCGCGGACAGCGCAGGCTGATCTGGTCGATACATTACGCAGATGTCTATCGCCGCAGCTGCATTTTGGGGCATTTTGAGAAAAAAGGTGTAGGCACGTGCCTACAGTGCCTAAAGGGAGCTACACACCTGTTTGTTAAAGCCCCGGATTAGTCCTCGCCTTCTGGAACCATCTGTACAACGGCTTTGGTCACACTGCACTTTTACAATCTGATGAACCTCGACGCAGGGACAAAGACCATCTGATATTTGCGAAATGTGTAGACCAAGATCAGCCTGTACATGCGCTCACTTTGAACAGATTATGAACTGATAGCAATCGAGTAATACATAATTCAAGTACTATTCTATTAGGATTTCAGACGTCCGATCTGATTGTAGCAGCTGATATTGATCTTCACTGGTGGCATATGGCTAAGGTATACATATGTATCTCATCTAGGACCATGGTGAAAGTAAGATATATATTAGCCCAATTACGAGAAAACCAACATTGTGGACTCTGCGTAAAGTATCGACCCGGATCAGCCGGGCAAACATGTTTCGCCTCCTGTGGATTTTCCGTTTCAGGAATCATTACTCTATACCTCCATTACGCTGAGACGGAATGTGTCGGCCCGGATTATGCTGCGCGGACTGTGCAGGCTGATCTGGGTCGATACATTACGCAGAGTCCATAACGTTGGTTTTCTCGTGGAACGGCTCATATGTAGATCATCTACTCCCATAATGAAAGTAATTGCCATTGATTTTTAGACATTGGTTTTTGGTATGGCGTGTTCATATCTAAAAAGACATGTTTAGCTTTGTTTATAAACCAACGTTAATTAGATGTTTGCTGTAAAGCTCACAGAATAATTCCTCTCCGCAAGATATATTCGTGTACTCGTAATTTATTGCCAGTATGTCATTATATTTATTATCTGAGCGGTACTCTGCAAAAAGCATGTTTAGCGTAATTAATACACGTCTTGAAAAGACATATCTGTACATACACGCAACTAGATACTGTTGTACAGGTGTTTACATTCTTTTACTAATTGGAGAGTACATTGCAGAGCCAGATCAGACTGCGTGGATGATTTACATCAACTCTTTTATCTGATTGTTGAATGAAAAAGGGTAAATAAATGATGCAGTTTAGATTTAATGAACATAATATGTGAACGTCAAACGTTACATTTGTACACAGGTAAGGATGAATAAAATAGTCAAGAATGTCTTGCCTTTACGTTTTGTAGAATAATGTGTTAGACAGCACAGACATGCTGAAGTACCTGTCTAATTAAGAGACCATAATTCATCATTATAATTTGTAACTGAGTGGTACCTGTGCCTAGCGGCGGAAACATTAATTGGAAACAAACATGTTGGATAATCACGTGACGTCACGTGTCTATCAGAATGGCGGGTGATAATAACTATACCAAGGACAGGTGTATACATATCTATTGTTTTACCGAGCCTCTTTTCTGGTAAAAGACGGACTCCTGGAGCATTATGAAGCGTACGCCATTTGAAAACAGTGTAAAAAAAGAGGAGAAATTGCCCCAACAGGAACAAGTTATTATTTTCCTTTGGTGTTTTAAAGTCTGTACCATATTTATTCGTCGACTTTTAAGCAAAGCTACACTTTGCTTAATATATGCTCAAAGCAGGCGACTATAACTCTATAACTAGAAGTTTTGACCCTTTTTATGACTTTCGTATATGATTATAATACAGCATGATGACATTGAGCTGTGTCTAGAGATTTGTGATCGTAATAACACCCCGCTTTGACATCATTTTAAGTTATACTCGCAGAAAGCGGTGGGGCTACATGTATAACATGCATGATAACTGTAAAGACTCTGACGAGACAGTACGGATGAAAAGGTTTGTCCGAGTCTTCACTCTTCGCAGATGCATGAAGACAAGCATTTGCCGGACGATGTTGAATTATAATCACTAAAGAGTGAAGAACCTTTCTAACGTAACGGTCTGAATGTTTATATAGAGTGTATTGAAAGATGCCTGTCGCACTCTAAGAAACGTCAAATGCTACAATGAACTGGGCTCTGTGCCAACAATGTAAATATACCTGGCCTTGATATTAATGCTTACACCTCAGAACGTATGATTTCTTGATTACTAGTTGGTCTTTGTTGAATCTAATGACACTTAGAAACTGGAACCAGTCCCTGAACCGGAACATTCGTTTTAGATTAAAAAAAATGGCTTGATGTTTGTTAATTTTATACGCGCTCGCGCATGGGAAAATGATCACGACGACATCTCTCAACAGTGTAGGTTCGGATCAGCCCGTACCTCTCCGCTCAATCACCAGTTGACATAATCTTCTAACACGATTATGTAAGCAATGAGTTTATCTTGAGCAACTAGATGTGGATGCACAGGCGCGTGTGGATATTTACTATTCACAATAGCTAACGTTAACTTTTAAAATGGACATGCTCAAATAAACGTATAATTATTGGATAGCGTAGAAAACATTGTGATACAAAGAGGTTTCGCCTTCAATCCGTTGTCCAGTTATTCGGTTATATGTTACAGCGTTTTCGGGATAAATTACTATTGCTACCAGTGAGTATATCCTGAACACGCAACCCCAGCCCCAAAGTATGACCAGACCAGGGATCATACCCGGATATCTGGCTCTTGATGCGGACACTCCTAACCACTACAGAAGTATATATATGGGGGAAAACTCTGATCAAGTGTTGTAAACGTAAACATCTAATATTTTCAACTTTTGTTATGATGTAGTCTTAATAAGGAAAGCCCTTGACGGCCTCTGTAGCAGCCGAGTTTTGAAAACGTCGTGGGGAAAATGAAAGGTTTTACAATCTCTGCTTTTCCACTAACGGTTTAGCTCTATAAATCATTTCACTAAGATTTGCACTTCTAACGGTTCAGACTATTTTACATGTCCGAACCTTTTCAATGTGCAGACGCATTTGAATCAATCTTAAAAATGGGGAAATTGATCATAAAGAGTTCTTTGTCAGAATTATTTCATAATTAAACTTTTGAAACACTTCATGATTTTGTCCAGGTGTTTTCAAAGGCGTCTGCAGCAGATATGACTGAAATAATGTTCAAAACGGCGTAAACTCAAAATTAAACTAATTATCCTCTTCTTAAAAATATATTTTTTAAGTTCTTTTAAATTGCATAAAAGTAAATTTTATGTAAGTTGGCTTTTATGAACAGTGCAGATATATATAACAGCTTGTGCATCCCTACCGTCTGATCAAGATCTGCAGATGTACAGGCTGAACCGGATCTACACTGTTCAGACATGTCAACTTTTTTACATAGACGGGCTCATTTAATAAACGGACTTCAAAGAATTCGAGATTTTACTAGGAAGACGGGTGTCTCAATACATTACAGTGGTTTTTACTGAAATGAGTAAAGAAGAGACTGAACTATTGATGTAAATACAAACGAAACGAGTGGCGTTCCAGTAAAAACAACCACATGCCAATTTCGATCAGTGTAGATCTAGATATGGATGCACTGTTCGCTATTGAGTGTAATAAGCATCCTAGAAGCCTCTGAAATATATCTAGTGCATTTCGATCACATATTATGGATGTGATAGTTTTATAATTTATACCCTTGTTAAAAAAGCTCAAATTTTGTTTTTCGTAGAGCACAGCTCAAAGTGTCGCGAGCGAAAAAAAGAAAGACGACATACTTGTAAAATTTAAACATTTGGTAGACAATCAGTATGGTCGATTGATTGGGGTTTAACGCATTTTTCAACATTTGTTCAATCCTATCACGGCTGCCAGTTCACCTACTTATGTTTTGCCTGGCTTTCTCACACGAGTAATCCACACAACAAACCTTTCAAAAAAATGGCTGCTTTTTCACATAGACTGTTAGCCCATTGTTGGATGACGAATAAAGCTTGTCACAGTGACTTTTGTCAAACATCGGAAAGAATGTTGGCCGAGCTGGGGTTCGAACTCACAACCCCTGAAGTGACAGCCCGCATCGCTACAGACTGAGCTATCGGGGATCTATTGGCTTTTTCAACTGACATACGTTATTCAATTGAGTCATACTGACGATTTATATGAGAAGATTGAAAGAACACTCCCGTCTGTCAAGTTAGTTCCTCGGCCAACGGCCAACGAGAACGTCTGAGCTGGTCCATTGGAAAATGTACAGGTTGGCATTTCTGAACAATGTATGTTCAGATCAGCCTGTTTATTTGCTCAGTTTTATAATAATCTACACAAGTTGACAGAATATTCTAACAGGCTAAGTAGATCTTAGTCAAACTGAACGGCTGTGAAAAAGCGCCGGGAGCTGATTTGTGAGATCTGAGCAAGGTCAAGGTCGTACGCAAACCCACCTTCTGGGATTTGATAGATTGATTGGAGCTTAGTACCGTATCAACCGTATGACATTTATATCACGACGATCAGTTCACCTTCCCATGTGAAAACCAGCATTAAAAACCGATGGATAAGCGTGAAACGGTTGTAACTGTATGTAACTTAAGTAGCAGTAACAACTGTTTCGCGTTTAGCCAACGCCTATCAACATTGTTCCACATCACCTTCCCACATAGGACGTGTACCGAATAATTGAGACGGATTACGAATAGAATGTAAAATATGTTGTGGTCATAATCGTTTATAGTTTATACCCCCCCCCCCCCCCCCCCCTTTCTTTTGTCAATGTGTTTTTAAACGTTGTCTGCAATAGAGGCCTGATAATGCGCCTGATTATCGTAAAGGACTAAATGCGACTATTGTGTTTCGATGACTAGTCAGAGAATAACGAAGATTCAGAACAGACTGCACGCGACGGGCCAGGCTGATGTTGTTCTCTGCCGATTGGAAAGTCCCGAAAGTCAATTTCTCCTATTACATAACCCATTGTATTTTGTGTTGAGTCATTCGATGGAAAAGTACAGTGATAGACCGATTTATGTCTTAGTAGCATTCCAAAAACCTGCCCCCTTTATAACTATGACGTATGTTTTCTGTCTACTTGGCTTGAATCCGTACCTAAAGTTAACGTATTCTTATAATACCAGCATGGGACTATTTTAATATCTCTTTCTTTAGAGGCTACATGAAGCTTTCCATTACTGAACATTATATTCATTTCACATCCACAGAGAGAGGCATTGTTATTTGTAAATGTTATGTCGTGTTGACGCAAGCCATTACAGGTGCAAAGAGATATATCTGGTTATTTGTAGATTTTATACAATGTTGATGCCAGTATCTCTGTAATATGTAAAGAACTTTTCCTAGTCTAGACTATAAATCTACCTACGTTTCCTGAAAATTTCCTTCGATTTTTAAGATTATCATTATGTCATCCCAGAAAAATGACAAAACGAACAAGTAGTTTTTTTTTTAATTCTATGTGTGTTCATCGCTGTTGTCAACAGTGTTTCAGCTATATCACGGCGACAGAACACTCATTTATGATCCCCAGATGATTGAACAGTACTTAGCTAGGACATTTCCCTTGTTCGAGGGCACTTCGCCATGTAATTTAACAATGACATTCGTTGTGTAAACTTATTCACTGGTCGAACTCCAACGGAAGATAAGTTCAACTTTTTATTATATGCATTTAATGTTAAACCTATAAGGCAGCATGAAATTAACTGATTCCCTGTGTGATAGAATTATGACTTTTGACACAGAATATGACCTTTGTCATCATAGGGTCGTAATTTAAACTCTAAAGCATGACTAAATAAAACTGACTTTTTTCATATAAGGGTCCTGATTAAAAAATAAAAACAGGATCATTTTACCAGAAATATAGACTATGGCCTATGTAATAAACAAGAGGGCCATGAGGCCCTGGATCGCTCACCTGAGAATGGACTTTTTAAGACTTAACTCTTTCAGCACCAATGGCAATATCACCAAAGACAAACTTTCTGACAAAAGTTCAAGCTGCTCAAGTCAAAAATGCAATCTCTATAGTGTTAACAAGATGTTTATACAATATTGACCTGACCAAACCCTTATTTGATTTGGCCTAGATATCTTCAAGGCAAATATTCTGACAAAGATTCAAAATGACCCATAATTGAACTTGGCCTAGATATCATCAAGACAAACTTTCTAACAAAGTTTCAACATGCTCAAGTTTAAAATGCGACTTTTAGAGTGTTAACAAGATTTTCCTTAAATTAAGACTAGTAACCTAGTTTTTGACCAAACATGACTTATATTCGATATAGGCCTAGAAATCACCAAGACAAACATTCTGACAAAGTTTCAACATGCTCAAGCCAAAAATGTGGCTTCCAGAGTGTTAACAATATTTCCCTTAAATTTGACCTAGTGACCTAGTTTTTGACCGGACATGACACTGTTTCAAACTTGGCCTAGATATCACTAAAACAAACATTCTGACAAAGTTTCAACATGCTCAAGCCAAAAATGTTGCTTCCAGAGTGTTAACAAGATCTTCCTTAAATTTGACCTAGTGACCTAGTTTTTGACCCCACATTACCAAGTTTCAAACTTGGCCGAGAGTTGATGGAAATATATGTTCTGATAAACTTTCATAAAGAGTGGATGCAAAATGTTGCCACTAGAATGTTAACAAGCAAATGTTGACGACGGACGACGAAAGACGGACGACGGACAAAAGGCGATCACAATAACTCACATTGAGCACTACGTGCTCTGGTGAGCTAAAAAGGGGCCTCCATATAAACAAAACGATGCCCTTTGATCAACCACCAACTACGAAACTACGACCTATATGAAAACAAACTAGTCTGCATGATTGTTACACAAACGACATGATCTCTAACCTCTAGCTCCGATTACAAACGGTGCTGATGTTAGCACACAACATTATCCTCAAAACGGAATATGAATTTTAAAAAGTCCTTGATTTTAACATAAGATGTGACCGTTAACCCTTTCCAACATATGGACGACTTCTGACGCCTCTACAGCAGACGACTTTTGGTAACATTGTGGCAGAAGGAGAAATTTCTCATGATGACCAATTTCTCCATTTGCCACACTATTATCAAGTCTATTTAATAATTAAACTCTCATTTATGGAAGAAGAAAAAAATACATTTATGCTAGGGCATTTTCAAAGTCGTCTGCTGCAGCTTTGATGTATGTGGGGTGGGTTTAGATGAAAACAAGTCGTCTGCTGCAGCTTTGTTGTATGCGGGATGGGTTAAGATGAAAACAAACTAACCTACCCGATTCTAACACAAATGAAATGGTCTTTGACATAAACACAGAAAATGAAAGTTGTTATAAAAATGTTCCTGGTTAAACAGAAAATAAGACCATCGCCATTAAAGTGACCCTAACCTACACTTAAATGATGATATTAAGGCAAAACAGGTCCTAATTTACACAAAATAATGTGACCTTTGATAATTTATTAACAATTTATTGAAATTATAAACTTATCTTTCCAAAGGGGACAAGGTCACTGACAAAACCTCGGTTTCTGTTGTTGCACCCCTAAACACATTAACCATATGCTTAAGTTGCTAAGATATAAAAAATAAAATGCAACTTATCCATAAAACTTTACAAGATATACACCAAAAATTACTTAAGCCTATTTAGGTATTGAGAATCTTAGTCTATATAGATATATATTGTGTTGTATTGTATTGTATCGCTTAACTATCTGGTGGTTTATCATTTTGCCAAGTTTCATCAACATCTCTTTTTTAGAGTAGAAAAGACATAAGAAGGAAACACAACTTGCCATAAAACTTCACCATTACAATAGCCAAAGATCATGAAGCCCATTAAACTTCAATTTTACAATAGCCAAAGTGCATGAAGCCCATTAAACTTCATCAATACAATAGCTAAAGTGAATGAAGCCTATTAAACTTCAACTTTACAATAGCCAAAGTGCATGAACCCCATTAAACTTCAACATTACTATAGCCCAAGTGCATGAACCCCATTAAACTTCAACATTACAATAGCCAAAGTGCATTAACCCCATTAAACTTAAACATTACAATAACCAAAGTGCACGAACCCCATTAAACTTCAACATTACAATAGACAAAGCTCATGAACTTCATTAAACTTCAACTTTACAATAGCCAACGTACATGAACCCCATTAAACTTCAACTTTACAACAGCCAAAGTGAATGAAGCCCATTAAACTTCAACATTACAATAGCCAAAGTGAATGAAGCCCATTAAACTTCAACTTTACAATAGCCAAAGTTCATGAACCCCTTTCAACTTCAACATTACAATAGCCCAAGTGCATGAACCCCATTTAACTTCAACATTACAATAGCCAAAGTGAATGAACCCCATTACACTTCAACATTAAAATAGCCAAAGTGCATGAACCCCATTAAACTTCAACATTACAATAGCCCAAGTGCATGAACCCCCTTAAACTTCAACATTACAATAGCCAAAGTGCATGAACCCATTAAACATCAACATAAGAATAGCCAAAGTGCATGAACCCCATTAAACTTCAACATTACAATAGCCAAAGTGCATGAACCCCCATGATCAATAACAATGGAGATCCCAAACCTTGTCCATTCATCATTTTTATCAAGTTTCATTGTTTGTATTTTACGCCGCTTTCAATAGTGTTCTAGTCATATTACTGCGTTACGAAGGTAATTTACCGATAATACCGGTAGTGTTCTAGTCATATTACTGCGTTACGAAGGTAATTTACCGATAATACCGGTAGTGTACTAGTCATATTACTGCGTTACGAAGGTAATTTACCGATAATACCGGTAGTGTTCTAGTCATATTACTGCGTAACGAAGGTAATTTACCGATAATACCGGTAGTATTCTAGTCATATTACTGCGTTTCGAAGGTAATTTACCGATAATACCGGTAGTGTTCTAGTCATATTACTGCGTTACGAAGGTAATTTACCGATAATACCGGTAGTGTTCTAGTCATATTACTGCGTTACGAAGGTAATTTACCGATACTACCGGTATTATCCTAGTCATATTACTGCGTTACGAAGGTAATTTACCGATAATACCGGTAGTGTTCTAGTCATATTACTGCGTTACGAAGGTAATTTACCGATAATACCGGTAGTGTTCTAGTCATATTACTGCGTTACGAAGGTAATTTACCGATACTATCTGTAGTATTTCTCCTGTCATCGACCCATCGGTCGTTATTATATCCCCACATTGAACAATGAGTGCCCAAGGGGAGGGAAGCAAACACTATTAAGATTTAAAGAATTTGGTATGACCCGACATGGGATCAAACCCAAGTCTCTCGCTCCCAGGGCGGACGCTCACACAATTACACCAGGGAGACGGTCGAGCTGTAGTTGCAACAACTAACCAAGAAACTCCAACCTGCTGTTTAAAGTCATGACCCCAGTGACATTGACCTTGGAGATACTGGGTCCCATACCGTGGTATCTCTATATGATACATGTAGTTCATCATTTCAATATTGGAGTTGTACTAACAATACTATAAGTTGTAATGAGTAACCAATACAATGACGCCGACGTCAACACCGACGCCGAGTTGAGTACAAAGGTCCTCCTTATACTTCAGTCGCGTTAATTCTTTCCTACATGCAGGCATCTTAACACATGTGCAACAGACGACTTCTGAAATTGTAATGGCAATAGTAGAAAGTGCTCATATTGAGCAATTTCACCTTTTGCTATAATGTTTTAGCTCTATTCAACAGATATACATTGTACTTTCATTTATAGAGATTTTGAATAATTTTGGTAAGAAGTTTTCAGTCGTCTGTTGTATATGTGTGTTGTATGAGAGAACGGGGGTAGACGTGATAAGAGTGGTGACGTTCCGTCCTTTCCTATCAGAGTTGTGCAGCGAAATCATGACGACAAGCGCACTAGTGTTCGAATTCTCATCTTTAGAGATAGTTTAACCCTTTCGCTATCAAAGGAAATTAAACGCTTTTGAAAACAATGCAGATTCAGGTGAAACAGCACATAACGAGCTGTGTCTCCTGAAATCTGCATTGTTTGCCACTTAGACATAAACTTTTAACAACTTTCCTGTTGAATGGAAAATGGAGTGGTCCAATTTTCAACATAGAAGAGTCGACTTTGTGATATTCGTCATTGAGAAAGTGTTAACTGCTCCATTAAGAGCAATTGCACCTTTTTTAAAAGTCGTCTGCTTATAAATGCGGTATGAGATACTATGTCGTCTGTATCGGAAACAAAGGGTTAAGCAGATATTCCGCCCTAAAATTCAATTAAAATTCTTTACCTTTTTCACTTGAAGCTGCATCCTAAAATCCTTACCCCCGGAAAGGCGGAAGCCCCAGGGGATGTTAACCGACTGCCTCTGTATATCTATCACTGCTTGCTCGGCCATTGTTCTGTCTAATCACTCGCAGAAAAGATAACCAGGAATGTTATTTAAAAAGCACTAGAACTAGAAATGAAACGTTTATATTTTGGAGTTTCAGCTGGTATATTTACATCCGTAGTGTTATTATCAATAACTATCCAGCGTACACACACACCAACTTGTTAAGTTTTACCGGTGTAAAAATACCGTACTGCTCACAGAGCTAGTTCTACCTAATTTGTAATAGAAGCAGGATTCCATATACACCGCGGAATGTACGAAGGTACCCTTATCATAGATACTAGTTGGACTGTGCTGAGACACGCATACGAGTCTTCCTCGTCTGTAAACATGGAACATTGTCCAAGATACTTAACCCTTTCCCTCATACGACAATTCTTCAGCAGACAACTTTGAACGTATTTTGTCAAAACATAGAAAATCTCGATAATTGAATGGATAACCTATGACAAAAAGGGGAAAACATTGTGGCAAAAGGAGAAATTGCACGTTTTGTGCAATTTCTTCTTTTGTCACTATGTTTTCAAAAAGCCGTCTGCTGCAGAGGCGTCAGAAAGCGTCTATATGAGGGAAAGGGTTAAAGTGTATCTTTACATTTCTTTTATTATTTGAAGACGAGGCGGATATTTAAAGGTACACTTAAACGTGACACGGTTCTTGTGATTCCCTCCCACAAACACAAGCGGAGGTTTTCAGCTACAACCCTCAGGTAATTTTATACACGTCTACGCCAGGTAACAAAACAGTTACCTGGACGGTTCTCAATGCCAAAACATCAGTGGATTACTCTGCACAGTGTCGTATCTAGGTACTTTGCACTTGGTGCATTTACGCGTTTAAGGTATCAGGTAGTTTAATTCTCATAGATACTTTCGTGTAGGCATAGTTATTTGGAGAAAATATCATTTGAGCCAGTGCATGGGAAAATGTACAAGCTGGCTTCAGCGAACAGATCCAAATCAGCCTGTACATCCTCATAATCTGATCGAGACTTACTCTGTTCACATGTTACTTACACACGCCGGTTAGAAGAGTACGTACACTTGTGTAGATTCTGATCAGATTGGGCAGGTGGCCAGTATGATCTGACCCTACACTGTTTAGATATGCCAATGTGTACCTTTTGACATGCACCGACTTATATCATTTACACTCTGGAGATAATACGAACCGAGTCTTCTAAAAACATGTAACCTTTATCTTATCTCTATGTTAGCACCCAGTGAGTTAACACTTTTACACATACAAAAATTGTGTAAACATTTTGTAGAAAATAAAGAAACTCTTTACAAATGGAAGCGCAACTATTGAATTGAGTTGAAAGTATCCTGGCAAAAAATTCGTTTTGTTTCATTGGAGTTTTACGCAGTTTTCAACATTAGTTCAGTTATATCACGGCGACAGTTCATTTATTCATGATAAACAAACCAGTAGGCCTACTAAGTTAGGAAAAGTACGCTGCCCCAAGAGCACTCAACCATGATCGCTGCGCCTGGTGATCGAACCCGATTTTAAATCCCCGACGCTAACCACGCGGCAACGGCGGATTCCTAAAAGGAATGGCGTCGTCTAGGATTGAACTATAGTGAAAAACTTGATAGAAAAATGCTCGTTTTGAGTAACTTCTGATTTGTTCCACATATTTTCAAAAGTTATCTGATGCATAACGCGTCGAACGTGACATACATCAAGTTAAAACGGAAACAAAACTAACCCATGTTTCAGAAATATAAATGCTTGCAGGAAATTATGTCAAATTTTGTAACAGCCGAGGTCATCTAAAAATAAAATACATGTATTTGTGGTAAAGGAAGTAGATCTAATTACCTTTATTGCATACAGTCATATTGTTTCGTTCACTAGCATTGCAGAGAGTGGTCATGATTATAGGTTATGACCCCGTACTGTGAAATCAACGTTGGACCGAGTTCTTGGGTTAACGTTGCCGAGCTTGCGAGGCTACGTTCGCCAAAGAACGAGGTCCAACGATGATTTCACAGTAAAGGGTCAATAACCTTTTTATTGTATACTTTCATATTGTAAACCATTTGGTTTACGCTGTGGAGTTATTTTCTTATCTAGAGTCGATAAATCTGCTTCAGAAATCGAAACAAAAAGTTTGATTACATAAGTAGTCATTTTATTTTAAATGCCGTTTGAAAGTTTGCGGTGACGTTATTGTTTTAAATGACGTCATACACGTGCATGACCAATATCTTAGACGCGCGTGCCATGTAACAGTATACTGTTATCCGGTCACAAATGTATTGTTAGCATGAGACAGTAAGAAACTGTCTATGCACTCGGCAACGTCAACCCATGAACTCGGTCCAACGATGATTTCACAGTACAGGGTTAATAACCTATAATGTAAAGAAATGTCTTCTTTATTGTGAAATATTTAGAGAGTTACCCACCTGCGAAGACCCATTGCTATTTGGGTTAGTGTTGAACCCTTCCCCGACATACATATACATTTTGACGCATATCTTGAAAGAAGACGACCTTTGAAAACATTTAGGCAAAAGGAAAAACATGCTTATAAAAATTAGAAAGTTCCCCTTTTACGACAATGTTTTAAAATTTATTTCATAATAGAACTTTCATTTTTAGATATATTCCATATTTGTGCAGTCTTCTGCTACATGTGTATTGTATGCCTGATGATTTATGAAGAAGTACGAAAACAACCGAGCCCCCCCCCCGTCTTCAACTATAATACATGCTCTCTCATGTTATCAAGAATACCAGCTGGTATATATGATATGAGTAGTAGATAAAACATCAGACCGAGTTCATCATCAATCTTATGTCATTATGAGTTTTCCTTTCCTCATATCACACCCCACGTTTGTTTGTTTGATGTTGTACACCGCTTTCTACACTATGTCAGTCCAGTTTAAACTACCGGGACGGCCGAGTCGTTGTGCTATCCCCGCAACACTGAGCGCATGAGAGGGAAGCAACTACTATTATATTTAATATTTGGTATGTCCCGACTGGCGATCGAACACAGTTGATAAAATGTCCGAATAACTTTTCACAAATTAGACCCTATGGTTGTTCATTGTAGTCGGAACTTAAATTAGTGCAGATTCCAATAGAGAAATCACGACGTTTGTGGTCAATTTATGAATTTTACCGAAAAGTGTAGACCGACACACCAAGGCACGACTATTTCAGGAACCTTGTGCGACAAGGAAGAAACCTAGGATGCAACACTGTTCAATGCGTTTTCGGACATTGGAATAACATTTCTGAAACCCGAAGGCGTAAACGTAATAAAACATGATTCTGTGCCATGTTCTCATTTTCATTTTTTATGAAATTGTGTTTAAATATTGTTTGACTGTTAGTGTTAGGGAATACTTGTTATTTCCCCAATGTTTTCACTATGGGAACAATTCTGCGACTTGTATTCATTAACAGGGGTTTGAAGAATCAAAGTGTCCCTTGGACGATAGCATGACGCATACAAGACAAGAGACGTGATCCCTTTGTGTCACCATATCAGGGAAGGAGACACAACAGGTCAGTAGTTTCAGAAAACGTCAAATTGTTTCTTTTCTTTTGGTTGCCAAATCTGCATGGATCTTTTGAAGGAAATTATAATAGGGCAATGAAATGATTGCTTGCTATGAAATGATATCCCAATTTGACCAAAATATCACAGACGAGAAGTCGTATGAAGCCAACAGAGTTTAGCAAACACAACAGACACAATGTCTTTAAGCTAACCGGACTTTCAGTGTCAATGTTTCCGTTGAACACCAGTGTCTCAATACGTGTTTAACCCTTTCCCTCATACGACAATTCTGCAGCAGACGACTTTGAACATATTTTGTCAAAAAATGGAAAATCTCTATAATTGAATAGATAACCTATGACAAAAAGTGGAAAACATTGTGGCAAAAGGAGAAATTGCACGTTTTGTGCAATTTCTTCTTTTGACACTATGTTTTCAAAAAGCTGTCTGCTGCAGAGGCGCCAGAAAGCGTCTATATGAGGGAAAGGGTTAATGTAGACTATATGAGCCAGTTTATGGGAAAAGGTAACAAATTGTCAGCAGCTTCTAACAGCTTGTACAGTTACTATGGGAACAGTGTAGATCTTGATCTGCCTCTGCATAGTTTACGAAAGCCAGTCTGTACCTTTCCCATGGAGATCTCATATAGTTAAAGCTAATAAGCTCCGTATGTGGGTTAAATAAAATAGCACACTTTTATTTCTGCATGCATTCTATCTTACAATTAAGCCAAACCTGGCTATTTGTTGCATGTGGGATTATCGAAGGTTCTGACGACCCTGTTCATCGTCGAAGTTTCACAAGAGCCTTCATTATCTGCATACATATTTGGGCCTAATCTTGTGTTTTATTTCTCTTCCATTTTAAACGTTAGAATTGGAAAACATAGAATCAAAACGAGAAATAGCTTATGACCAGCAATTTCTCCTTTTGCTACAATGGTTTCAACTTCATTCCAAAATTGGTATTTTTTTGTTGAGATTTTCCATATTTTTGTCTTAATCTGTTTGAAGTAATCAGCTGTAGACTACTTGTATGTATGAAATGGTTAAGAAATAGTACACCCACAAGTTGTAGGCACAACCAGTCAATGCTTTATGCTCATTATTTTGTCGAGAGGGGTTATAAGGACATCCATAATTAACAATACAATACTTTTCTAAATCTAATTCAAATTCTGCAACAGAGGTAAAAATGGTTTGCTCAACAAGGTAAACAGGCAAGCCACATCAGGAAAAAAAAGGAAATTTGCTTCCAAATTGATAAAATATTTTGGGAAAAAAGGTAGAATTTTGTCCCCACTTATTTCATTCCTGTTTTCCTAATGTGTTGCCAAACTGCCAACAGGGCGTACAATCAGACCCTTTTTTGCATGGCATGACTTACAAATGAACCCATCTATTGATATGTACAAGTTGTTTTTGTGAACAGTATAAATTAAGATCAGCCTTTGCATACACTGTTTACATATATCTTACACAAGCTTGTTAGAAGCTTTTTGTCAACTTGTGTAGATTCTAATAAGACTGAGTGGATATACAGACAGTACCTTTTCCCATGGATGGGCTCAAATGTGAAATTTACCAAAATGTAGATTTTCTTCGTTTCACATAAGATGGTGATTTTGGTGGCACTTTCGTGGGCGTTTGAATATATTTGTCTAGTTTCTGTAAAGATGATTTTAATGGGCTGCCTAGTAAATCCTTGTTATTGTTAGCCTCCTTGTCATTGTAAAACATAGTGGTAGTAATGGAGAGTTTCTGTTTCTTTGCTTGTGGCACATAACTATCAAATGAGAGTTTATGTCTTTTAGAACGCTTTCTCTTCACCACTTTACCTGTTTCATCACCGCCCTGATCTAACCATGCAGAATTATCAGGACTATCTTTAAACGATATCTCACTATCTATTACCACAAAACTCGAGTCTGAATCAACACTGTCTATTGAACGTTTTGAACTGGCCTTTTCTGTTTTTCTCCCCTTTTGTAATGTCTTTTTCGGTGATTTTGACTCTGTTGTCGTTTTAGTTTGCACATAACTATCCCTATGTCCTGGCTGTTTACAAGCAACATGTTTTGTCGATTTTAATTGTGTTTCCCCATCTGTAGAAACCTCGCTATCCTCATGTTCCAGCAATACAGCGTTGTCGGAGTTCAGTGTATAAGGGAGTGTTTCGATACTACACCAGGAAGGAGACAATGACGCCATTGATGAGGAGTACTTTGTTAGTAGGGGAAGTTTATCGGTCACGGCCCTATAAAACAGGATATACGCCTGTGACATCAGCACATCCTCGATACTGGAGAGAATCATTCTGGAATCATTACAGTTCACCCAGGAATCTGAAATATAGTAAAGTGTTTGTTTATAGAAAGTGTCACTCCTATTGAAAGGGTCAGTCATTTCTGACTTATGAGACATCTTTGTACTGAACACAATTTTACTTTCTGAGTCCTATGTTTTTTGCCAGGCACCAGATAGACAGGCTTTCAGTACCATTATTAAACTAGCTGGCAGCTAATCAACCGGCCATATCAGAACAGATCCATATGTCACCACTGGGGTATGAACCTTTGACCTCCCACTACCGAAGTGGATGCCTTAACCACAAGGCCATCGGTATTAGTATACAATATAAAGCATTTTTTTTTTGCAGCAGAAGACTGAAGACATTTAGTTTTTTGCAACTATGGAAAATCTCTATAAATGAAGGTAAATTTACATTCTGAGGTTTAACCCTTCGGACACATTGTAACACAATGAGGTTAGAGATATACGTGTGAGATTTAAATCCATTGAGGGTATGACTATATACGGGATATCATGTGTATACGGTGCCAGCTCTGTAGTAAATAACGTATGTATTTACGGAAGAGGGGAGAGATATGCAGAGATAGCCAGAGAGAGAGAGAGAGAGAAGATGGAAAATTACAAAAGGGGAGCAATTAAGAAATTATCCTATTACAGCAATATTTTAAGCTCAATTTAACTAAGAT
Source organism: Serripes groenlandicus (assembly GCA_031761405.1). Classification (NCBI taxonomy): domain Eukaryota; kingdom Metazoa; phylum Mollusca; class Bivalvia; order Cardiida; family Cardiidae; genus Serripes; species Serripes groenlandicus. Next base: position 257,398,092 of record JASEVX010000001.1, on the reverse strand, counting down.
ACTTTCATCCACAGTTTCAATATTTTTGTCAAGTCATTTTCAAAGTCGTTTGCTGGCGATTTGCTGTATGTGGAAGAGTTTAAATTAATGATTATCCCAATTTAGTTTGCATTCTGCCACCGTTTCCTTCTGACCAAACACGTTATTCCAAAGCTATTAAGAATAGGTGTACACAAATGAATGAATAGTTAACAGAGAAGGCCTTGAATAAACTAGGGATAGGTATAATCTGGTAATTAACCCTCATACGACAATTCTGCAGCAGACGACTTTGAACATTCTGATAGAAAATCTCTATAATTGAATGGATAACCTATGACTAAAAGTGGAAAACATTGTGGCAAAAGGAGAAATTGCTTGTTTTGAGTAATTTCTTCTTTTGTCACTATGTTTTCAAAAAGCTGTCTGCTGCAGAGGCATCAGAAAGCGTCTATATGAGGGAAAGGGTTAAGACATAAAGGTCTGTTTAGTCTTATTTTTCTCAATGTGTGAACATGTAATAGATGTATATATTTACATGGGAAGTTCGTTAATGATTTCCAAATCTGCTTCCTAGTTATGTTAGCAAAGACTTTGTGAATTTTGGAAAAAATTCCAAAAAGATCAATTCATCATGAGATTCCAATCTTGGATATTACATTAGACCTTGACAAAAATCAGTCATACAAACAATTCCTGCAGCAGGAGCAACCTGTTCAGGTCAAGGGTCCACGGGATAAAGTACAAGTTGGCATTTCTGAACAGTGTATGTTCAGATCAGTATGTACATATGTCTTTCTAAACAGAATATACTTCAGTCGATAGAAGCTTCCAACAAGATTATGTAAGTTATACAGTGAAGATCTTTATCAGGCTGGACAGATACAGGCTGATTTAGACCTACACTGATGCCAAAAGTCAAATGGTACCTTTTTCCCGTGAACAGGCTCAAATGAATAAAGTTCCACTGCTCCAGGAAAAAAACCTAAAAATCTTTAATGTAATTATTACATTTTTAGCTAAAGATATGCATGTCCATCTAAGAAGCTAAAGGATCCAAGTGTATACTTTTTTCCAAATCTTTAATGAATCCTTGTTTGACTAGTTGGCAAAAAATACAGTCTAATCAGATGCGCTGTTATTCTCGACCTACACTGGTTTCAAATTCATCAAATATATAAACCTATTTACCAGCATCATGGTTCCAGGTATAGGCAGTATAATGTCCCGAGCCGAATCCTTTACCATGGTGTATAATCACAGCAAACAGCTGATACTCGTGGGAGATTTGATCTGAACCCGCATTACAGAAGGGTAACAGATCTAAATTCTCATCAACTGCTACATGAGTGCTGATTTTCTCTCGATGATTTCTACCTGACCATCTAAAATGTAAAATACAAAAATTTACTATTGAGCCTTAAAACAATACCTCTTAAAATCGTCTCAACACAAGAAAACTTCAATAATTTAAGTATGGAGACGTAAAGAATGGCCTAAAATATCGTCAAACACAAGAACTCTTCGGCCACACAGTCCCTGGTTAGTATGTAGTGGGTACTGTTTGCATTGATTTTTTATCGTACTGGATGATCGCTGTTATTAGGCGTTTACAAAAGACAGATACACTTGGCTCTTGACGCCTCCCACAATTCATTCCTGGAGGTCACTTGATACACATACAATTTTTTAAAACGCTTAAAGTAGGTCAACTAAATGGACCAAAGTAAACAAAAACATCTGGCGTGTGTGAACAATTTAGCAATTGCACCAGTGGGTCTATTTAGGAACCATTGGTTCAAGGTAAAGTGTAAAAAATCTGGAATTTTTGCCCCTTTTACCAATAGGGGATTTCTGTATTGCCAACAAAACTTCAGCAAGTTGTTAGATTTACTTAATTATGTCTGCTTGACATGTAAGGCAGCATCAAATAATCTCCACTCCTTTCAGATCTGGGTCATCTTATGAACAGAAACTGTGTTTTATAAATATATCTTATGTTTTTGAGTAGTCACGTAATCCAGTTTTTTAGACAGAATGACAGACAGATGACAAACCTATGGTCCCTTCCAGTAAAACAGGTACGGGGTTGTCACATAAACCAGTTTTTATAGACAGAATGACAGACAGGTGGTAAACCTAAAGTTTCCAGTGAAACAATTATTATGCTTCCAATTTTACGGATATTAATTTTTTGTTCTCTCCAGATATTGTAAAAGCAAATCAATGTAAAAATTCGTTCAACAGTTTTGCTTCTCTATCCCTTTTATGCACTTCCATTTTCTTAAAGATAAAAGGCTATAATATAATACTATGTAATACTACATCACATATTATTTCCAATCACAAATGTTAAAATTAAAAGTTTTACAAGTTAATAATAAGTCTCACCTGAATCTTTTTAGATGTAACCTGAGAATCTGTGGAAGTTTGTTAATCAAGAGCTGTTTCTTTGCTTCAGTATAGATTTTCCCATTATGCTTGCCAGTTTCTAAAAACATGAAAACAAAATGATGTTAAAACCAACTGCAACCTGCTTTGATAATGTAAATATTTATCATTAGCTAACACTTCACAAAGCTCATACTGTAGTTCAGTACATGTAATTGTGACCAAAGAATAACCCTTTCACCCATACAACAATTCTGCAGCAGACGACTTTGAACATATTTTGTAAACAAGAAACCGCTAAAGACGGTAAGGCCGGATTGTCGGCAATTTGACCTTGAAAATCGACAAACCAAGGTCAAGGTCAAAGTAACCCTAGAAATCAATGGAACTTGTTACTTTTTAGTTTCAGGCAAAGTTTCAAGTTTGTAACCCTTTCCAGTCCTGAGATTTTGCCTCAACCTGAAACTTTAACCAAAATGTTGACAGACAGACATCCGGACAGACGGACATCGCCAATATATAGACCGGAATTGCTAGAGCAATCCGGCCAAAAATAATAAAATAATAAATAATAAAATATAAATAATATAAAACTATAAAACTGTTGAAAGCAAATTAAAACACAAGTCCATATAACTATAAAACTGTTGAAAGCAAATTAAAACGCAACTTGCCGTGATATAACTATAAAACTGTTGAAAGCTGAGTAAAACGCAATTTGCTGTGATATAACTATATAACTGTTGAAAGCAAATTAAAACGCAATTTGCAGTGATATAACTATAAAACTGTTGAAAGCAAATTAATACGCAAGTTGTCGTGATATAACTATAAAACAGTTGAAATCAAATTAAAACGAAAGTTGCCATGATATAACTATAAAACTGTTGAAAGCAAATTAAAACACAAGTTGATATAACTATAAAACTGTTGAAAGCAAATTAAAACGCAAGTTGCTGTGATGTAACTTTAACCAAAATGTTGACGGACAGACAGACAGACAGACGGGCAATAGGAACGTGAAGGTCAAGAGTTATCATGGAAATCAAAAGAACATGTTAGTGGCTACACACAGACCAATTTTCAAGTTTGTAGCTGTTTCCATGTCCGAGATTTTGCTTCAACCAGAAACTTTAACCAAAATGTTGACGGACAGACAGACAGACAGACAGGCAATAGCAACGTGAAGGTCAAGAGTTATCATGGAAATCAAAAGAACATGTTAGTGGCTACACACATACCAATTTTCAAGTTTGTAGCTGTTTCCATGTCCGAGATTTTGCTTCAACCAGAAACTTTAACCAAAATATTGACGGACAGACAGACAGACAGACAGACGGGCAATAGGAAGGTGAAGGTGAAGAGTTATCATGGAAATCAAAAGAACATGTTAGTGGCTACACACAGACCAATTTTCAAGTTTGTAGCTCTTTCCATGTCTGAGATTTTGCTTAACCAGAAACTTTAACCATTTTGCCTAACCTAAAACTTTAACCAAAATGTTGACGGACAGACAGACAGACAGACAGACAGACGGACAGACGGACATCGCCAATCTATAGACCGGAATTGCTTAAGCAATCCGGCCAAAAAATAGAAAATCTCTGTAATTGAATGGATAACCTATGACAAAAAGTGGAAAACATTGTGGCAAAAGGAGAAATTGCACGTTTTGTGCAATTTCTTCTTTTATCACTATGTTTTCAAATAGCCGTCTGCTGCAGAGGCGTCAGAAAGCGTCTATATGAGGGAAAGGGTTAAAATGTCAAGTGATCAGCTTTCAAAGTACACTTATGAATGTACCTAACCCTTACACATATACACAACACATCTGTGCTGAAACATTTGTAAACACCTAAGCAACACTTTCGGTAATCTCCACACAAAAAAGCATAATTAAGAGTTGAAAACATTGTGTTAAAAGGAGAAATCGTTCAGCTTAAGCAATTCTCCCTTTGCAATAATGTTTTCAACAGTCGTCTGCTGCAGAAGTGTCAAAATGCATCAGCAAGTGGGAAGGATTAAATTCAAAGTTAGATGAATTATATTTATTTGAATTAATAGCTTCTTATATATGTTACTTTTTGAGCATGAACTGTGTAACACTAGAGTTTAGATGTATCCAAAGCAAAGAAACTTACTACTGTTGCATTTTTCACAAGCATATATTTTTCCCTCTAAATTTTCCACCTCTGTAAACTTTGCTAACATTTCTGTAAATAAAATGAACAATGTTGTGAGACTTTATATTTTACATTTTACATTTTGGTTTGAACAATACTTTTGATTATATATTAGTACAAAGAACTGAAATATTAGATTGGCCCCGCATTACAAGGTATTTGGGCATTTTTTAAAGTTAATACGAACAAGCATTTCCATAGATAGGAATATCTTGGTAACTCAAATATTTATTAACATTTATTAACTATTTCTCTGATACAGACGACACATCTGCAGCAGACATCTTTTAACCCCTTTCCAACATACAACAAATCTGCAGTAGAAGACATTAACAAGAGGCCCATGAGGGCCTATGCTCTTCTGGCATTGATCTGGCTTGTTGTCCCCCGCTTTCGCGAAAGCGCGGGGACTATTAGTTCTCATTCGTCAGTCCGTCAGTCAGTCCGTCACGCTGTCACACTTTCGTTTCCGGGCTATTTCTCTGCAACCACTTTTTCGAATTTGATGAAATTTCATAGGAAGGATCACCACCAAGTGTAGATGCGCATATCGTGTTTGCGTTCCGGTTGGATTATTTTTCACGGAGTTATGGCCCTTTACCCCTATGTATGACTAAATTCATTTCCGGGCTATTTCTCTGCAACCGCTTTTTGGAATTTGATGAAACTTCATAGGAAGGATCACCACCAAGTGTAGATGCGCATATCGTGTTTGCGTTCCGGTTGGATTATTTTGCACGGAGTTATGGCCCTTTACCCCACCATCAGGCTATGTATGACTAAATTCATTTCCGGGCTATTTCTCTGCAACCGCTTTTTGGAATTTGATGAAACTTCATAGGAAGGATCACCACCAAGTGTAGATGTTGCGTTCCGGTTGGATTATTTTGCACGGAGTTATGGCCCTTTACCCCACCATCAGGCTATGTATGACTAAATTCATTTCCGGGCTATTTCTCTGCAACCGCTTTTTGGAATTTGATGAAACTTCATAGGAAGGATCACCACCAAGTGTAGATGCGCATATCGTGTTTGCGTTCCGGTTGGATTATTTTTCACGGAGTTATGGCCCTTTACTCCACCATCAGGCTATGTATGACTAAATTCATTTCCGGGCTATTTCTCTGCAACCGCTTTTTGGAATTTTATGAAACTTCATAGGAAGGATCACCACCAAGTGTAGATGCGCATATCGTGTTTGCGTTCCGGTTGGATGATTTTTCACGGAGTTATGGCCCTTTACCCCACCATCCGGCTATGTATGACTAAATTCATTTTTCCGGGCTATTTCTCTGCAACCGCTTTTTGGAATTTGATGAAACTTTATAGGAAGGATCACCACCAAGTGTAGATGCGCATATCGTGTTTGCGTTCCGGTTGGATGATTTTTCACGGAGTTTTACCCCACCATCCGGCTATGTATGACTTAATTCATTTCCGGGCTATCTCTCTGCAACCGCTTTTTGGAATTTGATGAAACTTTATAGGAAGGATCACCACTAAGTGTAGATGCGCATATCGTGTTTGCGTTCCGGTTGGATTATTTTTCACGGAGTTATGGCCCTTTACTCCACCATCAGGCTATGTATGACTAAATTCATTTCCGGGCTATTTCTCTGCAACCGCTTTTTGGAATTTTATGAAACTTCATAGGAAGGATCACCACCAAGTGTTACAAGATGCGCATATCGTGTTTGCGTTCCGGTTGGATGATTTTTCACGGAGTTATGGCCCTTACTTCTGAATCGTAATAGGTACTGCTTTCATATTTCACATGTGCATTCCTTGTGACAACCCCTTTCCATCAATACCATTTTTTGTGACCTTGACCCTGGCGGGGGACCATGATTCTCTGAATTTGCTTGTTTCAAAAGGAACCAATGTCATCAATATTCAAATACCATCTAAGTTTGGTGAAGATCAGATAGTAAATGGAAGCTCTATTGTGTTCACAAGCTGTATTATAGCAATTTTGACAATTTCAAGGGCCATAATCCAGCCATGCATGGGTAGATCTGGCCGTTCTTTTTAGAAATTAACCAAACTCTCATGGATATCTAACTACTGTATAAGTTTGATTGAGATACAATCAAAAATAAGGACTGTATCATGTTAACAAGCCCTATTATAGCAATTTTGACAATTTCAAGGGCCATAATTTTCATGGTTTTCGAAAGGAACCGAGCTCTCATGGATATCTAACTACTGTATAAGTTTGGTTGAGATACAATCAAAAGTGAAGACTGTATCGTGTTAACAAGAAATTGTTTACGGACGGACGCACGCACACACGGACGACGGACGAATCGCCACGACATAAGCCCTTCTGGCCTTTGGCCAGTAGAGCTAAAAACAATTGGGCAATAATTTGAAGACTCCATCAATTGTAAATGTATAATTATTGATTATTGTGGTAAAAGGAGAAATTGCTCACAATGTTTTCAAAGGTCGTTTGCTGCAGATGTGTCTGTAATTAGGAAAGAGTTAAACAGATTGTGGTTCAGGTAAAGTGGTTCCCTATGAGCAATATTTATAGTAGAAGACAGTGGTGTAGTGGTAACGCTTCTACCTCAGGTACCAAAGGTCCTGGGTTCAAATCATGTGATGAAATGGTTCTGTCTATTGAAATATCACACAAATGATACAAGTACTGGTTAAGTCTCAAAGAAGCAGAAATAGAGTCATGATAAGTATGAGCTGAAAGCTTGTTTCACAATTCATGTAACATATATAAGTTTAAACTAATTTCGAAATTATCAAAATTGAATTCTATTTAGAATCAAAAGCATACCTTTACCTGTCAAGCTTTTAGATACAGGTATATTGAACATGGAAGTCTAAAAGTGGCTTAGTAAGGAATGAGAGAAACATTTCAATACCTGTTATATGACATATATCTTGAGCAATCCGGGAATTTTGTTTTGTGATCTGGTACCTGTCCGGAAACTCCAGGGATAGATCCAGAAATAACTCATTGGTCTTCGAAACGTTACCACAAGCCAGGCATGTAACCTAGAATAAAACAATTTATGGGAATTGACATCTGCCAGGTTGACTGAAAAGTTAAGAAACATTACCACAAGTCAGGCATGTAACCTAGAATAAAACAATTTATGGGAATTGACATCTGACAGGTGGACTGAAAAGTTGCATTTGCAATATATCATTGATCTGTTCAATCACAAAGCAAGTGAAGTATTAATTTTTCAACCCATTCCAATATACAAAAAATATGCAGCAGAAAACTATGAAGACATCTTGAAAAAACTATGGCAAACCTCAATAAATGAATGGTTTATTTATTGAATAAAAATGAAAAAAATTGAGTTGAAAGGAGAAAATTTCACAATGATTTAAAATGTCTTCTGTTGCAGATGTGTCTGTATGTCAAGAAATTACTATCAATCGCCATTTTTATTACTTAAACAAAATATATCGCTTAAAATGACAAGTTATGTCTCCTTTTGCCACAATATCATTGACTCCATTCAATATTTGTACATTCATTTATAAAGTTTGTCCCCATATTTTTAACTCCTTGTTGTCAAAGTCTTCTAGTGTAGATTTGTTGTATGTTGGAAATGTGAAAATTCATTTGTCCACTTACCTGACTAACCAATTCCCCTTGGAACAGTTCTGTAACAAGCTGGGAGTCTTCACGTCTTAGAGGTATGGGCACACAATCTAATTCTCTCTGTACTTTATCCAACAACTCACTGAAACACAACAAATTACAATCTAACTCTCTTTGTACTTTATCCAACAACTCACTGAAAAACAACAAATTACAATCTAACTCTCTTTGTTCTTTATCCAACAACTCAATGAAACACAACAAATTACAATCTAACTCTCTTTGTTCTTTATCCAACAACTCACTGAAACACAACAGATTACAATCTAACTATCTTTGTACTTTATCCAACAACTCACTGAAACACAACAAATTACAATCTAACTCTCTTTGTACTTTATCCAACAACTCACTGAAAAACAACAAATTACAATCTAACTCTCTTTGTTCTTTATCCAACAACTCACTGAAACACAACAAATTACAATCTAACTCTCTTTGTACTTTATCCAACAACTCACTGAAAAACAACAAATTACAATCTAACTCTCTTTGTTCTTTATCCAACAACTCAATGAAACACAACAAATTATATTCTAACTCTCTCTGTACAAATTATATTCTAAATTAATACAGCTCCATTTGACAGTATAACCATCCACAGGACATTGATTGATTGACTGGCGATGAAGACATTTTCAACGGTATATCAGTTATATCATGGCAGCCAGTTCACTTTACCTGTGTTTCAAGACAACTGGCAACCATCCCAAATATAGACAATTTATCCCATTGATGGAAGACCATTGACGCTTTTCATGATGCTCTTGAGGCATCCAAGGGATACAGATTTTGAAAACATTGAGGGCAAAGAAGAGATATCATTATTTTCTTATGAGCATATCCTTTAATACACTTTAATACCAAATATCTTCTAGAGCATCATATATTGTTTAAAACACTTACAAAAGAAAATCTTGAGCCTCATGTTGAGCATATCTTTTTAAACCATTTACCTCAGAAATTGAGCATATTCTTTAAAATATTTAACAAAGAAATTCATGAGCATCATATCCTTTAACCCTTTCCCTCATACAACAATTCTGCAGCAGACAACCTTGAAAACATTTAGACAAAAACATGGAAACCCTCTAAAAATGAATATGTAACTATTGAATACAGTTGAAAACATTGTGGCAAAAAGAGAAATTGCTGGTTTTGAGCAATTTCTCTTTTTGTCACACTGTTTTCAAAAGACGTCAGAAAGTGACTATATGTGGGAAAGGGTTAAAACACTTACCAAAGAAATTCTTGAGCGTCATGTTGAGCATATCCTTTAAAGAGTGGTATAGCCTGCCAGGCTGCTCTTAGGAAGGCATGTGGACTAACTTGGGCCCACTTTCCAGACCACAACACACGTAACAGTCCATGTATCTCAGAGCATAGGGATCTGAAACATTCAATATTTAGTCTTTTGTGTGATAGAATCTTACCTTTTTGACAACCTTCTGAAGCTAAGCCAAATTATATTATGCATCACTGCTTAACTATAGAAATGTTTGTTTTAGAATAATCTACTGTAAAAACATTTGAGTAAAAAAATTGATACACTTGGCCACTTGCCAAATTACTTGCAATACAGTTGAAACCATTATGGAAAAAGGGAAAATTGCTTGCTGTTTGAATAACTTCTCCATTTTCACTATGTTTTGAATAGAAGTACATGTATCTATAAATGAAATATAATTATGTAGTATAGTCACTTTTATGGTGACTTCACCTTGTATAAACGACAGACCAGAGTGTTTATACAAGGTGAACACTGTTCACCAAGTCACCATAAAAGTTACCCTACTGCATTATTATGTTTTATTCTTTGCTGGATATTGGCAATATTTGGTGTTGCAGCAGACACCTTTTGAAATCATTGAGGGAAAAGAAGAAATTGTTCAATACAATGTTAAAATGTTTTCTTACAGGCTTTGCATAGTATCATCATATCAGGTTGATGGTTAATTTGGATTGACACACAAACTTACTTTTAACCCTTTCCCACATACAATGAATCTGCAGCAGATGAACAGGAAACACCCAGGCAAAAATATAGAAAATCTCTAAAGGAAAATTATATTATAGATGTCTGCAATTGGGAAAGGGTCAAATACTGATATGGACTTTTATACATATATATATATATATATATATGAGTAGTGAAAATCTGGATCTTGTCCCCAAAAGTCAACTTGTACTTTTATACATGAATACTAACACATTCTTGTCAGACGATGATCCTTTGGCCTCTACCTCACAAATCAATAGTTGTCGTCTCCCGGAATTGACCTGCGATGAGCCACCATTTAAACCACCCACTTTTCTTTGAGGAGAGGACTTTTTTGTTTGAGATCTAGTTGACATCAAATGCTGCAAGCGTAAAGTAGAAGATGACAACCATCAATTCTATATATCAGTATTTTTTTCCTTTAATTGACAAATTTCGGTTGCATCTGTGGGATACAGGGTTCAACATTAACTTTTTTAGTTATTGGACCAGTGGTCCAGTAAGTTTTGGAATGCACTAGACCTGACCTTATCTCAACTGGACCAGCCAATGAATGTTAGTCAATGATGCAATATACCAAGAAAGGATTAATTTTGTAAATCTTCAGTTTGTATAGTGTATATTTGGATTGATATTCAAATTAACAGTAAAACACAAATGATACAGTACTTTTTTCTGATTGTAATAACTTTTCTGATGTTAGAACATCATATTATAATAAATATTAACCCTTTCCCACATACAGACACTTTCTGACACCAGTGACCTCTGCAGGACTGCAGCAGACGACTTTTGAAAACAATGGCAATGTTTTCATTTTTTTCACTAATTATACTTTCATTTATGGAGTTTCTCCGCTTCAGATTTGTTCAATTGTATGTGGGAAAGGGGTAATATGCTGTATTACAGTAATTAATTGAAATATGTCACTGTGCCACAAATAACAAACATGCACATGTCTTGAACACAGTCTGTGTAGAGTTAATTGTCAAAGTCTGGCCGTCTGGCTCTCTGTCCCCCATGCCACCTGAGTTCCAGGGCTCGCTGGGCGTTGTAATCTTCATTACAGCTTCTTGGACTTTTCCTTTCCTTTTCTTTATTGTTACTACCGCTGTCATCATTTTTATCGGAAGAAAATCCGAATTGAAACAGTTTATTTGACATTATGATGATTTTATGACTGCCACGGTAAACAATGTAAACATACCGGAAATTGGTCTAAACTATTGTCGTAACATTTGAGATGCCAAATCAATCGGCTAAATATAAAGCTAGCATTCGTGTTTATACTTGAATCAAACACTTTAATTTACTATGAATAAGACTAATGTTGCGTAAACATGCAGAGAAAAAACAAGATTTCTAATTGAAATTGGTTTTTACAACTAATTTTTAAAAGAGAAATCGCAACTTTTCACACATTTCAATATCGGCTGCTAACGATTAAATTGGGATCCCAAAAATTACGACAATAGTTTAGAATAATTTCCGGTATGTTTACATTGTTTTCTTTAGCAGCCGATATTGTAATGTCCGAAAAGACATTCGAGAAGAGAATCGGCAGTCAATATTTTCGACCGTAAATCTATCGGATCCTTTGATTTGTTTGACAACAAATTTGGGCAGATATTGATGGAATAAGAACACGACCAGTCGGTCTTGCCAGATGCTAATGTAGCTAGACCGGACCAATGAACTACTAGTGAATGTCGTTCGGTCGTGCGTTAATGTCGAACCCTGGGATATCACCTTAAATCTGTCGCTATAGCCATATGAGGCAGATAGCCTCACCACCCAGTGGCCATGTTTTCTGATAAATCAACTAGGCTTGAAGGAATCTGGTAGAGGGTCACTCTAGGAGCATTTCTACATTAGCATGAGAGATATGCAAATGGCCAAACAGTTTTGGAGATGAATATTTATAGTGGAGAAGTTTGTTTTTAGGTTGCCATGGTAACCATAATTCTGCATAAATCAAACAAATTTAAAGGAACTTAGGAGAGCACATTGATAGGATGCTTCCTATGAAGTTTCATAAAATTTGGCCAAGTGTTTACACATGATAATATGCTTGAAGATTTCAGCCAGTGGATCTCAAAACAGAACTCAAGAAATTGGTAAACTTCATATTTAAATTAACATAATTGCACAGATGGGTATTTTTACTCTCTGCCAAGAGAGCCCATTTTGTTCAAGAAGATTTTAAAAATGTCCACTATTAAAATATAGTGAAAACTAACCCTCCCTGCCCCTTAAAGTAATGTGTTGTTCTTTACCAAGTGACAAAGCTTTACCAAGTTTTCCACTATATATCTCTGTGTAAAACAGGTAAACCAAGGGGCAGGGGCCAATTCTAAACTCAGGGTCATAATTTGAACAATCTTGGTAAAGGACCAAGAGACAATACTGCACACTAAATATCTAAGCTCTGACCCATTCTATTTCAAACAAAAAGATTTTTAAAATTTCTCCCTGTAAAACAGGTGCCCGCCCCCCTGGGATTGGGCCAATTTTGACATCGAGGGGCATAATTTGATTCATCTTTGAAAAGTACTACTAGACAATGCTACACACCAAATATCTAAGCTCTAGGCATTTCTGTTTTAGACAAGAAGATTTTCAAAGTTTTTTCTATATATCTCCATGTAAATAAGGTGACATCCTGTCAGGGGCCAATTTTAACCCAAGGGGCATAATTGGAAAAATCTTGGTCGAGGACCACAAGACAATGCTACACACCAAATACCTAAGATTTAGGCCTTTGTAAGTAAAGATCAATGTATTGACTAGCCTTTAGAATGTTCATAAGCTTGATTTGACCTCATGATCTTAGTTTTGACCTAGTTTTGACCTCACATGACCCTGTTTTGAACTGAATCAAAATTTGATGAAGGTGAATGTTCTGATTAATTAACATGGAGATTGTATGAAATAAGTAACTTCTAGATTGTTCACTAGGTTATTCTAAATTTGACTTAGTGATCTAGTTTATGACATCCCATGGCCAAACTTCAAATATAAACAAGATTAGATGGAGACGAATGTTCCGATAAATTTCATGAAAATTCGATGAAAAATGTCAGTGTTAACCAAGGTTAAGTAACTCAATAAAGGTTAAGTTCTGGCAAACTATGACCTTGACCTTGATACTTTTGCCGTTGAATGATGTCCCATGACCCAACAATACATCTGACAAATTTAGAAGGGAAGTAATGGTTAAATGCTGTCCCTGTAAAAGTAATTGGTATGTCTCACTCCATTTTGTCGAGACAATTATAAAAATTTCTTGATAAACTATTAAAGATATTTAAGTGTTTATGGGTTGTGAAGATGAAAACCACAAGCATGTCTTACCTGAAAGCACTCTACAGTAGTTTGTCGTAGAAGTAACCTTGATGATGGTGTTGATGATGATGATGATTCCGATGATACCTTTACAGGAGACTTTGTTGGTGATTGGTATGATTGCTTAGCTGCTGCCACTGATGCTGATGATATCATGGTGGAGGAATTTTGAGGAGATAAACTAGGACTGGTGTCATTGTATTTCTTCAACGAGAGAAAGAAATCTCTGAAGGCATCAATATGGCTGAAATAAAATTGAAGACACCTGTATCAATCTAAGATGAACACAAGACTTTCGAAGAAACATGTGTGTTGTAAAACAACGCGGGCCATGATGGCCCATATAAATATCCTCACATAAATATATTTCGATATAGAATAATTTTCACCATACAGTCAAACTTGCGATCAGCATCCACCCAAGGGACATGATCAAACTGGCAGCTGATCACAAATTTCATGACTTGGTCGGATGTGTTCAAGTTTTATCAGTTCACATAATAATTACATTGTAACTGTAAGGAAAGTAATCATTTACATTGCAAAATGAAAATTGTCTATTTAAACTAAATTTGGATAAAACATTTATGGGGAATTATCAAAGAATACAAAAGTTAAAACAATTCCTGCATTTTCAACAGTGTTTTCAAAAATCGTCTTCTGCAGATAAATGCATATGTATGTAGAAATTATTTAAAAATGTTACAATGTATTGCTCTCTAATATGAATGTATCTCACAGCAGTCTGACTTGCCCATACAGCCAAAAAACTTATTTTTTTGTTTAGCTTAACGTTAATTTAAACATTGTTATGAAGATTTGTAGCTTTATTCTATCAATTATTTCATTGTGCTTCTATTGTTTGGTTAAAACCAACGTACACAACTAACTTTACTATCAAATATTTTTGACTTCAATTTGAAATTCACAGAATAACGTATCCGAAAAAATAGCGTCCGAATATACGTCTTCATATTGCAGATTTTTTATCCGATGGTCTTTCAATTTAACATGGTAATGGGACTATTTAATGACAGAGGCTCCTAAGCGGATATTTACTTTCATTTTAATATATAAATGCACTGCAGGGCTGTACAAATCCCATAGCCCGACGCCCGGGACAAGTCATAAATCGCATCGGGCAAGTCGCTAATTGCAACATCTCAGTCCCGGACAAGTGGCATTTTCCAAAAATCCACGTCCCATTATATCAACCCATTTACGTAACAGTGAATGTAAATTACTGTGTCTGGTAGCCCGGTTCAATTACTAACACACATGTCTGTCGTGTATAAATTTGACTGTATGTTACATGCGAAAAACCACTCGCGCGTGACCATAACAAATCAATAACCGTAGGCGGAGTTAACCACCTGTCAGATCGAGTGATTTCAGCCAACCGAATCGCGTCAGTAATAGTTGATTAACGTGATATAAATGTATCCAATAAGACTGTCCAATCATAAGTGACAATTGTTCCTTGGGGCTGTGTTATTCATGAAAGCTAGGGAATTACCTATGGATCGGTCTCATTAAAATATTCCCGTAAATGTATTTTGATCCATATTTCTACTTTCGGTATGCGATGTTTGCAAACTGGTGCAAACCGGTTCAGAAAGACTTGTAAGAAATTTTCGCCATGCAGAAGTTAATAAAATAAATTCGATCCAAATTAAAGACAATACGACGACTGCTAAAAATTATCTTGCCGTTTATCAATTTGAAATACCTTCAAGATCGACATAATATTCGTAATATCAGGGACACAAAGAAAATTGTTTGGAATGAAATATATAAATGATTCCTCCGAGTATGATAATTGCCCAATTGATCACGGCTTTGTTTACCAAAATTAATTAGCATAAATGGCGGGAAAAAAAATCATATGACTAATAGTTGCGATTTCATTGGATGAAATGAGAAATTGGGTGAATGACATTCGCGACCTGACGACCCCGATGTTTACATTCAACGCTGTTTACCGATTTCTAATTATCAAAGTAGGGAACCATGATTAACATTGCGCAATCATCAAAATGGCGGCTATGCTGCGTCAGCTCGCTGCGAATAATACCGCAACACCAATCTGACTAAAGTACACGATTTGACTAAAAATGTAAATGTAAATGTAGATGTAAATGCGTAGCGTTAATAGGAGATGATTTTAATGAGATTGACCGCAACACATGAAACAAATTTCACGTTTTGTTGTCTTTCATTTTTTTGACAAGATTTTTTGATTTAATAACTACATTGAACCTGATAAATTTGACTTTTGGTTAATAAAATTGAATTTATCAATTTGTAAAACTGACCCTGGTATCGAACACTGCCCTGTTTCGGTGAGGAACCTAAATCGGTGACCTTATTATTTTGTTATCTTCAATTTGAAAAGTGCTACTGCATCATTTGACTATGTTGTCTCAAGTTTAACATTTCTGTCAATAGCTTTTGAATCTTTTGTAAATATGGATAAAATACATACATTTTATGCAGAATATTTCAAATAACCTAGTGAAAAATAATCTCTTATCCAAATTTCATTTTTTTAACTGAATGCTGCACTACAAGTCTTTTGCAATAATGTTATTTGAATTGGTCACTACCCTTAAATCATGTACAGTGTGTGCTCTTAATGTTATCTTTATACTGAACTAGAAAATAACCCACTAAAAAACAAATAAAACACTCAAGAAACCGCGATCCGGACTACCACGCAATTCTTAAATTTGTCGCATGTTAAACTTGGTCTGCAGAAAAGTGGGACAAGTGAGAATCTTAGCAGGACAAGTGGCATTCTGAAAGTCACTTGTCCTGGACAAGTGGCTGAATTTTTTTTTTGTACAGCCCTGCACTGTCTTTTGGTTTAAAATGCCCATAAACTCTTTTTCAATTTTTCAATTTTTCAATTTTGCCCGACGACGTAAACAGAAAATAAACCAAAATCGCAACTTCTTGTTGATGAAATGCAACGATCATTCGGCACACGTCGGTTGATTTCGGTCCCTACATCTAACATGTAAACAGCCATTACGCGTACGAAAACAAACCCGATAATGTGTAAATCCAAGTCGCCTTTTGATTGACTGTTGTACACAATAAGATTACAGTTAATCTCGACCAATTAGTGTGGCTGCTGGCCGCGTTTCAAAGGGGACCGCTGATCAAGGCAGTTTAAAGAGGATAGTTGGTTGGGAGGGATTTAAAGTGACCGTTTAAAGCCTGTGACCGCTGATCGCATGTGACTGCTCACACAAGTTTGACTGTATAAGGAAGATATTGGTGCAATGGTAGTACGTAGGCCTCTTGTACAAAAGGTCCTGGGTTTCGAATCATGTGATGATTGATTGTTTTTGTTAATTAGGCCGCTTTCAATTTATTTTTTTCAGTTATATCATAGTTTCCTGGGTAGTTATCAGTACTACTGGTCCATTTAGCCTGACACCAGCCAGTCAGTCATTATGCTAACCCCGCAATCCTGAGTGCCAAGTCCTTGGTATGACCCAGCTGGGGATTGAGCCTGTGACCTCCCGCACTTGAGGCAGACACTCTTCCACTACATCACCTGTGTGGAACTGATTCTGCTTAGTAGACTCATGTGCTCATGTTACTCGGAGTGAAATAATAAAGATATGAAATTATCCACAACAAAAGAATGAATCTAGGGTAGACAGGCAAACAAAGGCCTAATCGTGAGTAATTCCTTATTTTACCACCAATTTTACAGTACTATTCACTAAATAAACTTTCAATTATAGAGATTTCCCACAGTTTTGCTTAAATATTTTCAAAGTTGTGGCATTTGTTAATTATATAGTTAAAATAGGGACATTATGATGGTCTCAAAACTTCAAAAGCTAATCAAATGTAAAACAAATATCCAGAAAAAGTATAAATGTACACTAAATTGTATGAAGATGCAAAGTTCTGTCTAGATTATCTTTGGGTAAACTACAAAACAGGAAAGAGGGTCTTTTGACATGTTCTGTGTATTGAGATTAAGTTCTGTATATATATTTCTATAATCTATGACCCTGTTCCACACTTATAACCACCCAATTGATGTGATGACAAATAGCGCAATCTTGAGCAGACTGTGTATATGCACAAGCTGATCTGCATTTACACTGGTCCAAAATGTCTGAGGCACAATTTTCTGTGTTGAATGTCATGTATCTTACCTTAACACTTGAAGAACTGAATTCATATAACACGTGTTTCCTAGGTTGCGCAATCCAGTCACACCAGGTGTAATTGTTCTTTTTCTTAACATAGAAAGACTGGTGACTGTTTCTACTTTCTTTGATTCTTTTCTGAAAGACTGCCGTTTTAACATTTTTATGTTGCTGATGTAATTTCTCCATGCACCAAATACTTTGCCCAACAACCTCTGTCTGTGAATATACAAGAATGTTAGAAGGAACACATGTCTGATCAACATTGGTCGCAAAAATCCAAAGCTTGGTTTTCCTTGCCCAAGCATCAGACAAACTAGAAAGGTTGTTTTTATGAAAAAACATATGTCTCCCCATTGCAGTTTGTCAATGACTATTAAAATATTGAACAAGGGGAGATAACTTTGCAACGAAGTAGCCCAGAGTTATAATTCTTGCAAGGTGCACAACTTCACATTGCCATCTATCTATATTCCAAGTTTCAATAAATTCCTTTAAGTACTTTCTTAGTTCTGCTCTGGAGAAAGTTTACACTATTAAAATATTGAACAAGGGGAGATAAATCATAATTATTGCAAGGTGCACAACTTCACATTGCCATCTATCTAAATTCCAAGTTTCAATAAATTCCTTCAAGTAGTTTCTGAGTTCTACTCTGGACAAAGTTTACACTATTAAAATATTGAACAAGGGGGAGATAACTCATAATTATTGCAAGGTGCAGAACTTCACATTGCCATCTATCTATGTTTCAAGTTTCAATAAATTCCTTCAAGTAGTTTCTGAGTTCTGCTCTGGACAAAGTTTACACTATTAAAATATTGAACAAGGGGGAGATAACTCATAATTATTGCAAGGTGCACAACTTCACATTGCCATCTATCTATATTCCAAGTTTCAATAAATTCCTTCAAGTAGTTTCTGAGTTCTGCTCTGGACAAAGTTTTCACAATTAAAATATTGAACAAGGGGGAGATAACTCCGTTATGGTCGGAACATGGGTTCTGCACATCGCCTTCGTGAGGTGAACATCTGACACAAGTTTCATGAAAATCCTTCAAGCCGTTTTGGAGATATGGAGCGGACACGAAAAACAGGCTCAAACCTTTGACTTTCAAGCCTGACCTTGACCTTGAACCGGTATGGTCGGAACATGGGTTCTGCACATCGCCTTCGTGAGGTGAACATCTGACACAAGTTTCATGAAAATTCTTCAAGCCGTTTTGGAGATATGGAGCGGACACGAAATTAAGGCTCAAACCTTTGACCTTCAAGTCTGACCTTGACATTGAACCTGTATGGTCGGGACATGGGTTCTGCACATCGCCTTCATGAGGTGAACATCTGACACAAGTTTCATGAAAATCCTTCAAGACGTCTTGGAGATATGGAGCGGACACGATTTCGGACAGACAGACGGACAGACAGACAGACAGACAGACAGAAGGACAGACAGACAGACGCCCAGGACAAAAACAATATATCTCCCCTGTATACAGGGGGAGACATAATTAAACATAACATTTTAATAGCATTGCAATGTTTTCAATATCTATTTATCTTCATAATGAAGCAAAGTTATGAGTATAATTGATCAAAAACAGTATTTCAATAACAAACTAGAACTGTGAGTGAACTCACAAAAGGATATCCCCGTCCCACACTACAGTAATGGCAATTATCTCCCTTGAAATATTTCCGACCGGTATACTCTTACTTCATGCACATCCTCAGGTGGTGTACTGCAACTGTGTAAAGTTTCATCAGAATCGGTGCAGCCGTTAAGGAGGAGTTGCGCTTACAAGACATATGGACAGACCGACAGGGTGATTCCTAAATACCCCCCCAAAACTTTGTTTGCGGGGGTATAAATAACCAAATAATCACAGCTAGATAAAGTTTTGTATTTGTGGGTATTCAAAAGTATTTTTTCAGGAATTATCCACAACATTAATAATAACTAGAACTATCACTGAAGATGATAAATACCCCCTAAACAGCACCTTCACCTACACCATAACTTAATAAGTAAAAGGGCCATAACTCTGTATAATAACATGCAATTGTAACCCCTTTAGGATATGCACATTTCCTCTTGGTATAGAAGCTTCATGTAAAATTTTATTGAATTCCACCAGTGGTTTGTTAGAAACAGGCCAGACAAAATATGGCTTCCGACCGACCGACCGACAGACAGACTGCCCTATACAGTGACTCCTATATACCCCCTCTTCTTCGAAGGGGGTATAATAATTAAGTAATAAGAGAGATACATGGGGTATACTTAAAGATAAGTTTATCCCTCCTTAACAATTTCCATCATACAACTTATCTGCAGCAGACAACTTTGAAAATATCTACACAAATATATGAAACATGCGCTTAATAATAGTAAAATTATTCAATAGAGTTTAAGATATTGTGGCAATTGAGGAATTGCTCATTATGAAAAGCATTATGAGCAATTTCTCCATTTGCCACAATGTTTTCAAAGGTCATCCACTGCTGATGGTTCTGTAAGCGGGAGGGGTTAAGTAACAAGAGAGATATATGATGGACAGACATGTTAACTCTACCCTAACCACATACAACACGTCTACAGCAGATGACATTAAAATCTTCCGGGGAAAAATACTGAAAATCTCTTTATAATTTTTGTTAGCTTTAAAATAGAGTTGAAAACATTGTAGCAAAACATGAAATTGTTCATTATGAGTAATTTCCCATTTTTTCGCAACATTATCAAAACTCATCTGCTGCAGAGTGCATCAGAAAGCGTGTATATGTGGGAGAGGGTTCATGAGGCCTCTGTAGAGCTTACCTGTGGTGCCAGTCAGCAGTTGCCATTTTATCATCATCATCAGCATGCTCCCTATGGTAGTAAATATTGTAAGTCATTAATTTTACCCTTAAAAAGTAAAACCCTTTCCCAGATACAGATAATTAATATCCCCTTTGAGGCGAACAACACTGGAACTTTAAGCTGTTTTCAACATTAATTCAGTTATATCACTAAGACTATACACTTATTTATGATCCCTTGATTAACAAACCAGTACTAGGCTTGGAAAAGTGCCTTGTCGGATGGGGGAGATCAAAACTCCGGATGTCTGGTTTCAAATTCCCTACGCTTACCCCACGACTTTATGGAAAGGAGAGAAATTGCTAATATTTGTCCTAATGATATGCCACTGAGATGTCAAATTGTGTCAGGGAAAATATTAAAATACAGCCATGAATTTGACAAGTTTATCATTATAAATGTAAGAATATAAGGGAAGTTTAATCAAAATTAAAAAGCTTTAAAAACACTTTGAGACCTATCATACAGTTTTAAATGTACAACCTTTTCACACAAATAACAAGTGTTCAACAGAAAAACAATAAGGCAAAAATATGAAAACTCTTATAAATGAAAATATAATCATTGAATAGAACATTGCTGCAAAAGGAGAAATTGTTCATTATGATCAGTTTTTATCTTTTGCCAAAATTTTCAAATATAGTTGGAAAGTGTTAAACCCTTTCCGATACATAGATGCTTTCTGATGCCTCTGCAGCAGACAATTTTTGAAAACATGAGCAATTTCACCTTTTTCCTGGATGTTTTCAACTCTATTGAATAATTCCACATAAATGGGAGATTTTTGACATTTTTGCCTGGATGTTTTCGAAGTTGTACACATATTTGATGTATGTTGGAAAATGTTAAACAGCTACTGTAGCTTCAGGTGAATGCGGCATAATTAATCAATAATATTACTTGACAATGTTGACCGTATTCTGACCTTTGTGTAAAGATATACATGATTACAACATTCATGATTATTCCTGAAACTTGAAATATTCGTTTATGAAGATATAGTGTTGAGATAAACAGGTTCTTGGTGTAGAGGTTGGTTTAAAGATGTTTCTATTTTAAGCTACAGAAGCCACTTGTGCAGAGGAGTGGAACCTAAGGCACATTCAGTGAAATTATTTTGGAATTTGTCCATTGGTGAAGGTGAAATTGTTGGAGAAAAAATACAAACAGACGAGGTAAGGAAGGGATCTTGTGAGCTAAAATTACATACAGTCGAACCTCGTTAAACCGAACGCCGTTTATCCGGAAGATTTGCGACCGGACATAAAAATTCAAGGAACAGATTTTTTATGCTTAATTACTCTCCTTTTATATGGAAAATCGCGTTCTGGATCAGGACAAAAAATGCCGCGAACAAAGCGACCAATTACACATAACATCTGCTTCATTAGTCCAGAAGTCCAAACATGTATATGTTTTTTGTTCTCTCAATTATTTTGAATTATACTGGTTGCGTAAATCTTGTTGCGTGTCATAGTAGTTTTCTAGTATGTCTGTTTGTCCTAACAATATGTGTTAAAAGCTGTGTACTGTATACATTGTAATAGGGCTGTTCCATAATCGGCTAGGGTGTGTCATTGTTCACTTTGATTAGCAGTCATAAAATAACAGCCAATCAGGTGTTAATTGTCAACATGATCTAAACTGATTTTGAGATTAAAATTTCAAGATTTTGACCCAGAGACAAGTGCAGGACTGCTCATATTTGTATATTTTGATGTTCATTTTTTAAATTATAACAATTTTTATGTATATTTTATCCAGTTGTTGTATATCTCGTGATTAAGCTTTGCTTACGACAAATGGTTCAAGCTAGATGTAAATAAAACAGATCAAATCATACTGACAGTTTGAAATTGTTTAACTATTTGAATTTACCTCAATTATAATCATAATATTGGTTGGGACCAATCCATTGACTCCTATTCGCAGGCTAAGATGACAATTTTGCGTCGGTAAAATTTCTATCCTAAATCGTTAATCAGGAAGATTCGCAATCTGGACTTTTTTCTTTGGTAACCAAAGTGTCCGGATTAACTAGGTTCGACTGTACATGTTATTATGATATGAGCCGTTCCATGAGAAAACCAACATTATGGCCTATGCTTAATGTATTGAACCAGATCAACCTACGCAGTCCGCACAGGCTAATCCGGGCTGACACATTCCATCATTGGGTGATAGAGGTATAGAGTAATGACACCTGAAACAGAAATTCCAGTAAGGTGAAAAGTGGTGTCCAGGTTAGCTTGCGCAGCATGCTTAGGCTGATCCGGGTCGATGCTTTACGCAGAGTCCACAAGGTTGGTTGTCTCGTGGGACGGCTCATATAAATCACACAAAGGTCAGATAAGTCAATATTGTCATGAGCTTATAATAAACAGTCCGACAGTTATGTCAAATAATACCTTTTAATAACGCCGGAGTGAGAATAGGACCGTAAAAGCCTTCGACCTCTAGATTCAATGTCGGTGAATTTCTGAGTAGCAATAGCACTAAGGTCCGACCGAAGCAACTTCAAGTCCCCAGCAGCATTGTCATTAAGAACGTAATCATCACAGACATAACTGGAAAACAAATCCATTATTAAAACTTTCCCACTCACATACAACAAAACTGCAGCAGACTGAAAACATGAAAAGATTGTGCCATTTTGTGGCAAAAGGAGAAACTGCTCATTATGAGTTCTTAAAAAGTGGTTTGGTCCAGAGTCATCAAAGTGTCAGATTGTGGGAAAAGGTTAATCTTTTCTCTAATACAGACAGCATCTGGCTTCTATGCAGCAGACAACTTTCAGCCTTTCACACATATAGACACATCTTGACACCTCTGCAGCAGACGACTTTTGTCGCAATCTTTTCAACTGAATTCAATAATGATACTTTCATAGATATAGAATTTTCATATTTTTTCCTAAATGTTTTTAAAGTTGTCTGCTGCAGCTTTGTTGTTTGTGGGAAAGTGCAAAAAAAAACACCCAAGACGAAGCTTGTGAGTACCCACATCATAGGGTTAGAGGGTAAAATAAGGATTTTAGAGCGAAAACAACTCACCTTATCCAGCTCTGATTATCAGTACAAATATCAAATCAGGTAAAAAGTAAAACCCTTTCCTATACTGATGCTTTCTGATGCCTCAATCAATTAAAAAGTTTCTCTAACAAAACAAAGAACTGCAAAAGCTTAGGTGGACTGAACTTGTCTTTCACCCAAATTGTATCTTTTATTAAACATTTAAATCCAATGTTGTTGGAAGACAATTCTCTTGAGTAAGTTTGTGAGAGCAAATACATATTTTAGAGCATTAAAAACAGTCTTATGTAGAGCCTTATATCAATTATCACTTACCAGTATACATATTTCTCATTTACTTCAATACTTATTGGGTGCTGAAATAATAAAAGACAAATATGAAAGCTTTGTAAAACTGTTTACCTCATATGGTGTTTATAGAGAGGTCAAGTATGAAAACATTGTAGTAAAACATTAAAACACCTGGAATCTGAAATTATTTTGATACAGAGTTGAAATCAATGTGCAAAACTGAGTAATTGCTCATCTTCGGGAATTTCTCCTTTTCCCATAATGCTTTCAATAAGTCATCTGCTGCACAAGAATCAAGACAACTTATGAATTGAGTACTATTTAAAAAGAAATTGAAATATTTTCATTACACTATACTTATAATAAAAAGTTTAAAATAGATCTTTTGCTTAACCCTTTCGGCGCATATATGCGACAGCTTGGCTCAGCACCGAAGTCACATTTATGCGACTTTTGTAACACCCCTCGTATAGTTACTGCTGAGCCAAGCTGTCGCATATATGGGACTTCGGCGCCGAAAGGGTTAACAAAAATAAATGAAAAAGGTATAATAAAAATAAAATGTTCATAGACTGTTAATAAAACTGATTTCAAAAAAAAAAAAATTGAAATCAGTTACTATTATTTCTAAGAAACGCCGGATTTTATTTGGCGCTGAGAACAAATTTCTGCTATTTAATTGGCGCCAAAAGGGTTAAGAACTAAGAATGATCTATGAAATCTTAATTATGTCTATAGATTTACTGTTTACTATCTGATATTTCTAGCATATTTTTAGAATTTTTAATCAGCAATATGTTTTCAGGTAAACAAATCTGCAGCGTACAAATTTGAAAACATCTAAGCAAATTTATGGATGAATTCCCATAAATGAAAGTAACATTACTGAATAGAGTTGAAAATGTTGTAATGTAACAAAATGAGAAATATACAAAGTCATTTACTGCAGATGTGTCAAAATGCGTCTGCAGGTGGTAATTGGTTAAAAAAAAATCTTGTTACCAAAATTGTTTTCATAAGTTGTCATCTGTAAAGGCGTCACAAGTCTGTATTTGTGGAATAGACAATGGATTGATTGATTTATTGTTTAGTGTTTTAAGCCACTTTCAACAATGTTCAGTTATATCACACCATTTCCTGGGTAAGTTACCAGTACTACTGGTGCATTTATCCTGACAAAAGTCAGTCAGTTGTAATGCTAACATAACCCTGAAAGCCAAGGAGGGCAGCCATTACTACCATTTTTAAAGTCTTTGGTATTAATAGACAAAGGACTCTCAGCTGATGAAAATATGTAAAAGGTTAACTCACCTTGCTTTCTTGAAAATGTTTTAAGGCATGCTGCTCATTAAATCTTCCACAAGCCACATTGGAACAGCTAAGACAAGCCTGCAAATCATGAACAACAAATTCGGAATAAAATTAACCCATTTCCACATGCAGACACTTAGACAGCAGATGCCATTTAAAAAGATTGTGGCATTAGGAGAAATTGCTCATAGAAAATTTCTCCCTTTCCCACAATGTTTTCAACTCTATTCATTAATGATACCATCATTCATAGTTTTTCAATGTTTTTCCCTAGATGTTTTCAAATTGTCTGCTGTAAGGGTAAGTGAACATAGCCAAGATGTAGCTCCTAGTCAAAAGGGGCATAACTATGCTAGACTCAAATTCATTTGTTCATCCTAGTAACATGCCTTGAGACCATACAAATAGAACTTAAGGATGATGATCACAGTACTTAAAAGAAACATAAAATATTAATGCATTGCATGGGAATCACATGATAGACTACAAACACTTGTGTAAACAATTTGTTATTACTTTTCTAACACAAGAAACCGCTGAAGACGGTAAGGCCGGATTGTCGGCAATTTGACCTTGAAAATCAACAAACCAAGGTCAAGGTCAAAGTAACCATAGAAATCAACAGAACTTGTTACTGGTTACCTTCAGGCAAAGTTTCAAGTTTGTAACCCTTTCCAGTGCTGAGATTTTGCCTCAACCTGAAACTTTAACCAAAATGTTGATGGACAGACAAACAGACATCGCCAATCCATAGACCGGAATTCAAAGTAACCATAGAAATCAATAGAACTTGTTACTGGTTACCTTCAGGCAAAGTTTCAAGTTTGTAACCCTTTCAAGTGCTGAGATTTTGCCTCAACCTGAAACTTTAACCAAAATGTTGACAGACAGACAGACAGACATCGCCAATCTATAGACCGGAATTACTAGAGCAATCCGGTCAAAAAACAAGACGAATGTTTAGCGCAAAGCATCAATGAGAAGTCGCAATATTCTGTTGCACATGAAGAAATAAGAAAAAAGAACATTTAAATCCACAAACAATAGAAAAAATTAATCTGTAGTCAGTAATGCAGATATCGGTATTTGAAGATTTAAGTATTATTTTAGGATATTTAACCTGTCTGTGTTTTAAGTGAATGAGATTTTTTAGAGTTAAACTGATCATGAAAATTTACATTTAAGACTAATACTTAAGATAAATGGATAAGAGGTTATGATCAATTTCATTTTGTACCAAAAACAATTATAAAAACACATAAAATCTGTTTTGGGAGTTATTGTGGCAAATGGAGCAAATTTCACCTTTTGCCACAATGATTTCAAAAAGTCATCTGCTGCAAAGGCTCATAAAGGGTATATTCTTGTATGTGGGAAATGGTTAAAACCGTAAATGGAGAAAATTTATTATGAGCAATTTCACCTTTTGCCTCAATTATTTCAAAAGTCATCTGTTGCAGAGGACAGTCAAGGTCTAATATATGTGGGTTAGGATTAAAACCTTAAGTAGAGAAAATTAGGGCAATACATATAAGGTCATAACCTGATTCAGTGTTAACTTAAATTGATATTGGAGAGAGTTTCCTTTGGAGATATAAAGACCCAAAACATTGAATGGGTATAAAAATATGAAAGGTAAAGGTGTTAGAAATTTACAACACAAGTATACTGCAAAAACACTACTTTCTTATATTGTTTTATTAAAATGTTGTTTTCGTTCCCGGTTCAAGCAATTACATTACATAGAAAAGGGAATGAAGCAGATAAGGAAACAAACAGAGCATATTCTGGAGTACCTTCCTCTTATTACTACGTAATATCCACTCTTTTACACAATCGGTTATCATTACATTCACATAAGAGTGAGTGTAAGGAACGGTAACTCTGCAAAGGAGATTGTGTAATATCATAAGATGTCAGGAACCAGACTACATCTAGCACAACTTATTTTGGTTCCCGGTTTGATGTACTATTGAAGTTATAAAGCATATGAGGCAGGTTACTAAATTTGGTAGATTGGTTCTCTATTTTACTGTTTAGATTAGATACAGTATTCATTTAGCTAAACTAAATATGTACATACATTGAATTAATATATATAGGCCTTTCTCTTTGTTTTTAATTTGTAAAAGACGCACATGTACAGAGAGTGTAAAAGGGATGTTTTAAAAGTCATTTATTTTAAATTAATATACTTAGTAAGGACGAAGAGAAATCCCGACATGTGGTCACCCTGGCAGGTCTAAAACTCTCCATGTGCTAAATTTCAAAGCATGCCTACCAGCAACTTATGTTTCTAAAGGGAAAGTCCGGACATGGAATATAATTACACATGCTTTTATCAATCTATTGATATTGTATTATACTATAATATGTGAAATTTATGACATTTTTGAATCATTCTAGAGAGTCATCATAATCAAAAGAAGCCTTCAAGGGTGAACAATTTCTTAACTCCATATATGTTTAGTAAAAGCATCATTCCCTGCAGTCAACAAAAGTCAGTTCCGTTTATGACATTTGACACGGCGCCAGAGCTTTAGGTAAGGAGCATTTTTCATGCTCTAAAATCCATATTTGACCTCCAAAACCCATGTTGTGGGTGCTAACAGAGATATCATGGAAGAAAGACCTGTTTACTCCTCATTATCTTGTCCTCTGCCACTCTCAACAGTTTTTGAGACATATAAATTACCAGTACTAGACACCAAATCATGAGTCATAATCCCACAACCGCCATGGAGGGAATCCATTAAGTTTTTATGACTGATCAGGGATCAAACCCCGACCTCCCCCTCCCACAATATTATCGCAGATACTTCGTCAGTAGCTCAATCGGTAGCAATGCAGGCTCTCCATCAAGGGGTTAAGAGTTTGAACCCCAGCTCATCATTTGTCTTCAACCAATGGGCTAACAGTCTATGTGGAAGCAGCCAGTTGTTTGGATAGACTGTTGTGTGGAGTACTAGTGTGAGAAAGCCAGGTAAATTGGTAAGTGAACTGCCCACCGTTATATAACGGAAAAATTGTTGATAAAGGCATAAAACACCAATCAAATCAATCCATCATCGAGTCTTGACCATAGTCATTTATTTGAGTTAAAATTATACATACCCAGACGCTTTCAGTTGTTCGACATATAAAACACAACCATTTCTCTGGGTTTAAGATGGAGTGATCCCAGGCGGGTCTTATCTTGGAAACATGGATACATTTCTCCATGGTGGTAAATTCTTCAGTCTGTTGAACAGTTACTTAAACAAAAGCAAAGCATTTAGCATAATTTAACCAATACATTTGACTGTTAACCTGATATATGAAAATTCAAGAGTTGTCTGCTTTGAAAGAGTAACAGGTAAAAACTGTATTAACTGCAAAATAAGAAACATTATTCTGATAAATTATTAAATAGTTGATAACATTGTGTGAAGAAGAGTATTTGCTGATCATATGAGCAATTTGAAAATTTCTTCCTTTCACACAATAAAGGCCTCGGTGGTGTAGTGGTAGAGCATCTACCTTGATAGTGGGAGGTCTCCTGTTTGACCCCCCAGCCAGGTCATACCAAAGACTTAAATATTGGTAGTTATGGCTTTCCCTCCATGGTTCTCAAGATAGTGGGAGTAGCATTTAGACTTGACTCCCTGGTGTCAGCGTAAACAGAACAGTAACACTGGTAACTTACCCAGGAAACGCTGTGAAAAATCTGAAACATTGTTGAATGTGGCATAAAACTCCACACAAACAACCTTTCCCACAATACTTTCAAAAGACGTCTGTAGCAAAATTGTCAAATTGACAGTTGATAAATATTGTTTCTAAAGTTATTAATATTGTGTAACAGTTAGGGAAAACACTATAAAATGTGCATTAATATTTTGAAGCCTCAAGCTTACGTTTCTTCGATTTATTGATTTGGTGTTTTATGCCGATTTCAACAGTTTTCAGTTATATTGTGGCATTGCCTGGGTAAGTTACCAGTACTACTGGTACATTTATCCTAACAGCAGCCAGTCAGTCAGTAATTACTACCATTTTAAAAGTTTTTGGTTTGACCCAGCCAGGGATCAAACCCACAACCTCCCACAACCAACGGAGACACTCAACCATTACACCACCTAGGGTTCTAGGTTTCTTTGAAACTTTTTGCCTAATATCTAGTAATCTACATGAGTGTCGACTTTTCGTTTAACATACCATTATTGATCAATTTAGGAACAATATTTTACCCTTTCCTGCACATAAAACAAAACTATAGCAGACAACTTTGAAAACATTATTGAAAACCTCTATATTAATAAAGGGAAAGTAAATGTTTTCAATTATCATAAGAAACAGAGGAATAAAAATGCGTCATCATGAGGGAAAAGGATTAGCTGCATTAAATAACAGAAAGTCAATTCACTACTTATTATGTTTGAGCATATATATCTGAGACCTAAATAGAATATATATATGTCTCTTACCATGTCCATGAATGACACCTGCTGTATTTGCATAAAGCGTTTACCTGTATGATTGTAATGTGCATGTAAGATTGAATGTTTGTATAATTTAACTCATGTTATTTGGGCACTAAGGTATTATAGGGAAAATCAAGGGGAACTCCCAATATGACCAGGGCCAACTAAAATTTGTAAAACACAAAATACAGGTCTAGAACATTTCTGGAAAGTTTATTCTGGGCTGAGATTGTTACCAATTAAATCATACTAAACAATGAAAAGACAAAACCTTAATTATGTTAAAGATAATTTCGCGAACAGTACAAAGTTTACAAGTTCAACTCCACAACTGTGACCAAGTTGACCCATCTTTTTGTTCCATATATCAGAATTGTCTCGTCAAAATAAATCAACTGACAGCTGTAGCCTTTATAAGGAGGAAGTAAGTGCGCTATTGATTATACGGAAACAAAAATCTACTACTGTAGATAAAGATTCAGTTTGCAAGAATTACTTTAAAATGTCTGGAAACGTCTCCGCTTCATTTTCTCACGACGCCATTTGTAATAACATATCCCACAATTCTAATGGACGAGTTGATTTAAGCCAAGGGTGGAATAACAAATGCATAATTTATTAATGATATTAATTATTTGTTTTTCCAAATTGTTTCGATAAAGGATATGCTGATTATTATTGTTTGAAAAAAAAATGCACGATTATTACAATGCAGCGACCGAGATTAATGGAACAGGTTAAAAAATGGCCGATTTGTTTACTTAACCTGACACCCCCAGATTTTAGGTGAGTCCAACTTTAAGTCATGGCGGATGGCGAACGGTCTGAACGTAGTGCTGCTACGGAAAACGAAAATTTAAGTGATTCTAATGCAGGAGATGTGTTTATTAATGGTGATTCCGAAAATGAATCGAAATGTGAAAGTACAAGTGATTTGGACAATCTGGATACATTGCCATCAGACCGTTTCATGCCGAGAAAGAGCAGTTTCATGAGTAAAGATGGCTCTCGCAGAAAAAGTCGAAAGAAAACTGTCTCTTTTAGTAGCATGCCAACGGAGAGGAAAATTGCAACGGGTAAGTTTAGAATTCGCAAACAGAGACTGTAGATCAAACATGCCAGGAGTCTAAATAAGGGTGAAAACATTTATAACCTTTTAATAAGCTGGTAATATTTCTGCAATGACCCTGTTATTAGTAACAACCAAACCTGAAAGACTATGCTGTGGTCTTAGTAAGGAAAATGCTCATCATGTACATTTCTCTCTTTTCTGGAGCATTAACCCTTATCCAACTGTATGCAACTTAAACCCTCCCTTTGGCACAACTTGGAAGATATCTAGAAGAATATAGGAAAATTTCCTATTTGTAAATGAGAGTTATTAATTCAATAGAGCTGAAAATAATATAGCAAGAAGAGAAATTGCTCATAAATAGCAATTACTCCTTTTGTCACAATGTCTTCAAAAATCATATGCTGCAGATGTGCCAAAATGCATCATTAAGTGTGAAGGGTTTTACAACTTTTGTGTATCCTGCTCTGTATGACTTTAAACTACAACTGTTACACAGGAGGGGTTTGCAGCTCTTTTCACCACGAATCTCTCTTATTATCCAACCAAACCATAATGTTGTAGGTAATCAAAAGAATCGTCCTCACTGAGGCGATTCATTTCAGTACCCATAACATAGGGGTTAGCAGATATAATAAGAATTTTAGAACAAGCAAAACGCTCCTCATCTAAAGCTCTGTTTTGTAGACCAAAAACTTTCATGCACTGTAATCTTTGATCATATTAATTACTCACCACTCAATTATTAAATCTTTGCAAAAGTTTACAGCTTGATATTAAGGGGTTAAACAGGATTTCAGTTAAATCATGGATAACCCTTTCCATATTTTTTGCACATGTATGTCTTCAAAGATGTCTGTTGCAGATTTGTTGTATGTGGGAAAGGGTTAAAAGATGGCTGCTACAGTGGCATCAGAAGAACTGTTTATCTACATCAAAGTTGAAGTAAAAATTTATATTTGACAATTAACCATCAGATATATTATGCATTTTGAGTACCCACAATATGGATTTAAAAGTTTAAGCAATTAATAAAGATCATGAAATGCCCCTTATCTCTAGCTCTGATTGATGTACAGAAACAATGCATTTTAAATATTGATCCCCTTAACCCTTTCCCTCATACAGACGCTTTCTGACACCTCTGCAGCAGACGGCTTTTTTGAAAAACATAGTGACAAAAGAAGAAATTGCACAAAACGTGCAATTTCTCCTTTTTGCCACAATGTTTTCCACTTTTTGTCATAGGTTATCCATTTAGTTATGGGAGATTTTCTATGTTTTGACAAAATACGTTCAAAGTCGTCTGCTGCATAATTGTCGTATGAGGGGAAAGGGTTTAAAACAGTTTTTCCCACATTTTATGACATACAAAAAAAATCTGCAGCAAATGGACTTTGAAAACAATTAGTCAAAAATATGCAAAACTAAAAATTTGGTTTGAATAATGTTGAAAAACATGATTGGATCAAAAGGAGAAATTTTCTACAATGCTTTCAAAAGTTTTCTGCTGCAGAGGGTTCTGTTTTCCCACTTACAAAAAAATGTCAAAATGTAGCGTTGGGGTGAGAAGGGTTTAGCCCTTTCCCCTCATATAAACGCTTTCTGACGTCCTCTGCAGCAAAACTTGTAATTTCTCCTTTTGTCACAATGTTTTTCCACTTTTAGTCAAAGGTTTATCCATTCAATTATAGAGATTTTCCATTATTTGACAAAAATATGTTCAAAAGTCGTGTGCTGCAGATTTTGTAGTATGAGGGAAAAGAGTTAAGTGTATTTATAACACTTAATGGATGAAGAACTTAAAAGCTTATTTTTCATAAATATTTCTCTCCTAAAATCAGTTTTTATTACTTTTCTTATTACTTATTTAGAATAGTCCTTGATCATTCTAATATAATTAGTACCCGCAACATAGATTATCAAACTACTAAGCTTATACAAATTTTACATTTAAATCATTCTCTCATCTGAAGCACCGCTTGTTTTGTATCCTGTATACCAACAATCACATGTCCCATTTCCTGATTGATTGAGTGGATCTTATTATCTCACTAAAAATAAACGAGCCCCCCCCCCCCCCCCCCTTCTTGCAAAATATTGTATTGATGCATTTATAAGCAAACAGTA